>JADLZK010005255.1:0-146097 GCA_015847255.1 Hyparrhenia diplandra | reverse complement strand
TTATTTATATTTATATATATTTATATTTGCCTCAAAAAATATCATTTTTATTTGGTACCAGGCTTCAGTGTATATATACTTACTTGGGTCTGGTCTGTTGCGGTATTAGGCCCACTTAGAACTCCAAGGACGTCGGCAATGGCCTCATTGGTGGTGATGGCGTTGTGGTGGTTTGTTTTGGAACACGAACAGGTGATGATTTCACACAAAAATCATCTTTCGGAGCGACAGGCATTCTCTGACTCAAAAAAAAAAAAAAAAAAAAATCCCACTGCTATTTATGAGTAGAAAATCGTGCTTATCTCTGACTGAATTCCTTCGAAAATACTCTCTTCATTCTAAATTATAAATTATTTTAGTTTTTATATACATAGCGAACAAGCAGGTGCGACATGTATGTGACACAATTTTATTCATAGTAGAAGGATTGTATGCATGCATTTAATAAATTATATATTTAATAAGCTTTTTCACAATAAAAATAGCCTTATTTTGTATGTTTTTATTTGTTGATCAAACATAGGGATTATGGATTTTGTTTCCTCCTCTAATTATTTATTTTGTTTGGTAAGTGCAAAGATATGCTTGCTAGAAAATAATCTTGATGTTATTATCCTGGTACAGTTCATATAATTTGATATAGGGGATATGATGCCCGGGAAAGCCTAAAGGTAATTTTTTTTCTCTCAAAAGACTTGCACATCTTTGTATTTAAGAGAAGAGTTTTTACATCTGCGCTTTCGCGCGTTCCCGGTAGTTAGGATATTACATTATGCATCACTCCCAAACCTTACTTTCTAAGCGGATTACTCACAGACAGGACAACCTAGATTGCGCGCACCGGCACAGATTCGTGGATCGGCGGTGGCGCTCATACGCGGGCGCCGCGCCGCCCGCAGGACTGATGGCATGAGAGGTCGGGGAAGAGCTCCCGTAACGACTCAGAATCCGCGTCCGGGGGGGTCATCGCCGAACATGGCCTCGTACTCCAGCTTGGCCTTCGCCGTCGTTTTCCCCTCAAACCGTCGAAGCCATTGTAAGGTGAGGGCTTCCCCTTGCATGACAACCGGGACATTTGCAAGCGGCTGCGCCGCTATCCTCGCGCTCTTGACAGGTGAAAGGTCCTAATGGCTAGAGGGGGGATGAATAGCCTATTAAAAATTCTTGCAACAACACTGAAAAACCGAGTTAGACAATAAGGTGGCGAAGCTAAAAAAGCGATGCAACAATCTAGCTAAGCAAGCCACAAGTCAATTCTATTGTCTCTAATTCACACAAGGGCTATGTCGCTAGTTTACTCCTAGGTGAACAAGCAATTCTAACTATATTACCAACTAGGAGCTAACAAGACTAAGCAAGCTACTCAAGCTACCAAGCTAAGCACCCTAACAATATATACTACCAAAGTAATGCGAAGGAATGCTTAGAATACAATACCACCGGTGTAGTGTCGAGGTTGTAGCCAATCACCGTGTACAAGAAATCTCCAACGAGCAATGACAAGAGACACGATGATTTTTCATCGAGGTTCACGTGCTTGCCGGCACGCTAGTCCCCGTTGTGGCGACACACTCACTTGACGGTTGCTAAGCTTAATGGCCGGTGCCAAATCCCCGATGGGAGCTCAAGCAAACGATCACAAGAGAGGGTCCAACAAGCCACGAGCAATCCACTAGAGCTCCTTTCGCGAATCTCCCGCGGGGTAAGGAACGACCCCTCACAAACCACCGGTGTGGCCTTGAACAAGCTCCAATCGAGCTCAACACTGCCTCTTGCTCCAAGCCGCTAGAGAACCGGGCAAATTCCCAAGAAAACAAGAATCCCGCGGCTTCTCCAAGGATGAAGTGCCTCTAGATGCAATCACCAATGCAATGCACTTCTATCACTCTCAATCTCACCAAGAATTCGAATTATGGATGGAGAGATGAGTGGAGAGGAGTCTCAAATGCTCACAAGCAAGTTAGAGTGTTCAAATGTGCAAGAGAGAGCTCAATGAACCGGCCATCCAAGTATATATAGAGCTCCTCTCGAAATGGAGCCGTTGGGCTTTGAAATGGGCATTCTGCGCGTCGACCGGACGCACCGACCGGACTCACCAGTGAGTCCGGTCAAGCGTCCGGTCGCACCATTTCGTGCGTCCGGTCACTACCGACACGCGCCCTGGCCCCACAGCTGACACGCCCTTCGTGCTTCCGGTCGATGCTTCCGGTGCCAGCGTCCGGTCACTTTCCTGGGTCGAAGTCGAAAACATGCTCTCTGGAAGTTCCGATTGGACGCACCGACCGGAGCCACCGGTGCATGCGTCCGGTCGCACCCCGTGCGTCCGGTCGTGCGTCCGGTCAAGTTTTCCAGCATGCTTTTCATCTTGTTTTCGCCCTTTGCTTCAACCTTGCTTTGCCTCTTGCCATAAGTTGCCAACACGACGAAGATGATCACGTTATCATGCATGTTAGCTTGTCGAACGGTTAGGCAAGATCGAAGTTATTGCTCTCATTGTCCTAAATGCAATATGCAAGTCAATTGGACATAGAAGCACTTCACCAAAGGATTGTCGCGGCATCCCCTCTTGATAGTCGGCTATCTATCCTATAATGTGATCACACGCTCTATCGTGTCTTGATCACTAAAAGGAAAACCCTATCAAGATACCTTTGCCTTGATCTCCCGGGTTCCTCTCAAGCCGATCATCGAGCTTGACGATCCATCATATCCATCATCATCGTCCATGTTCATGATCATCATGCTCCTTGTCTTCAACCTAATCCTATCTCAAGTCATACACTTGGAGCAAAGGATTAGTCCACAAGTGTGTCATCAATTTCCAAAACCAAACATGAGATTTCAACAGGGAGCCCGGTCGAGTGCTCGTAGACCTTGGTCCGCAACAGGGGTGTCACGGTCGTCTGCAGCAGGGGTGCGGCGGCCTTCTTGAGCACCCGCGGGGCGAACCCATCGATGCGCCTGATCCATCCCGACGTCCTTGTATGCAGGCACAGGGAAGCCTGGTGGCGGCGAGCAGCATCTGTCGTCATCATCTAGCGCGCCGCGCTCCTGGGTGGCGATCGTCGCCAACACGGGGATCTCAACCACCTGCCCATGTGGTGCGACCTCTCCCTCACGTGTCGGCAACTCCGATGGTGGTGGTCGTGTGGCCGGCCGCTGTCGGAGCCGGCATGCCTCCAGATGCGACGTCCACCGTGGTCGCGGCCATGTCGCAGTGCTCCACGCCCCACTCGTCGATCGCGCCCAGTGAGTCTGCGGCTCAGGCCTCTAGATCGGACAACACCTCTGCTGGTGCCGGCCTGGGTGGCAATCGTCGCCAACATGGGGATCTCGACCACCTGCCCATGCGGCGCAACCTCTCCCTCACGCACGGCAACCCCGATGGTGGTGGCCATGTGGTCGGCCGCTGTCGGAGCGGACATGCCTCCAGAGGCGACGTCCACCATGGTCGCGGCCATGTCGCAGTGCTCCACGCCCCGCTCACCGATCGCGGCCAGTGAGTCCACGGCTCAGGCCTCTAGATCGACGACACCTCCGCTGGTGCCGGCTCAGTCACCCCCAGCTCTGGTGCTTCTCCAGCTTCAGAGGTGGGCGAGGAAGGTCCCGAAGAAGCTCCTTCCCAGGTGGCCCCGGGGGCCAGCAGTGGGCCCTCCAAGACCGCGGTCCAGGAGGCAAGCGAAGGCTGCGGGTCCGCGCTGGCCACTGGCGTCATCGGCTTTGGGGATGGCGTCGTCAGCTCTGAGGACGTCCTTCTTGGAATGATCAGGGGCTCCACACCAAGCGGTGGCAGCGGGCCTTCGCGGATGATGGTCCAGGTCATGTCCATCTAGGTGGCCATCGGGTCTGCAGATGTTGGTGATCCGAAGCCAGAGCCCTCGGTCGGGGGTGCAGTCGATGCTCCAGCCCTATGGCGAGCAGACCACGGCCGCCAAACCATGGAAGCCTGGTTGGCACTGGTTGCCCCCTGCTTCCTCTACCGCTTGTAGTGCCTGCGCTTGCTCGAGCATAGCCCGCGGGCACGTCGGTGGGGGAGCACGGGGTCAACTGTGCATCTGGGATCCGCAACCACAGAACCGCCGCACCCAGTGCCCACACCACCGCCACATCGTTGCCGAATGTCTCTCCTTGCCACATCGCTGACGTGCCTCAGCCTCTTGCAATCCCGTGCAACGTGGCCAAGGTTGTGGCAATAGAGGCATCACCAAGGCAGCGTTTGTCGGCGTGTGCTGGGAACTATCGCGGCCCACTTTGCCCCACCCCCAATCAGCACCCCATAGCGTTGTCGCGGCCGCGGTTACCGCACCGACAGGAGAGGGCGCTGCGGGAGCACGCGCTGCCAACTTTTGGCGTCTGGAATAGTCACCCGACGTGTCGGCCCAAGCCTCAGGTGGATAGGGAGCCGCTCTGGCATGGCTTTAGCGGCCAACTGCTCGCCATGCTCACGCTGGCCGAAGCGCCGTCGTGTAGGAGCACGACCCTCCACCGGCCGAGCAGGAATGCCGCTCACCAGTTGGGGACGAGGTCGATCGCGCTGCATCCATCCTTTTCGGGGACCGCGCCGCCCGTGAACCACCCCGTCGCGACCGGGGCTAGCTTGCGGTCTCCCCTGAGGTCGATCAGCCTCGTTGCCCGATGAGCAACAGTCAAGTAAGACAAGGTTTGCTCCTCCCCGGATGTGTCGCCGTCTTCGTCCGCCCATCGCCGATGCTTTGGGTGCCCTTGTGTGCAGCTCATAGGATGAAAAAGCGTCGCATCGAGATACAGGGATGACGGCGGGCTCGGGATGGGGGCAGACAGGTTGATGAGGAAGGCATCGAGGCCGAAGGCACTCCCACCCACCTCTAGACGTCACCACCGCCGTCGTTATCGTCCTTCAGGACGTCCTCCGTGATGAGTAGGGAGGAGTCAGCCCCGACTTGCCTGACCATTGGAGGATTGCGGAGGACCTCGTCCTCGACGATCGCACCATGTGGTGGTGCTATGGGTGCGCTCGTAGGCAGCGTGCGGACGACCTCGTCCTCAACGCCGGCCATCGCAGCGGTGCAATCTTCCATGTTGCACGCGTCCTCGACGGCCTCCTCGATGGCACTCCCGCCCACATCCACGACGTCGACGACCAAGGAGGAGTCGATCCCGGCTTGCCCCGCCACCAGAGGGTTGCGGAGGACCTCGTCCTCGATGCCCTCCTGGACGGTTACATCGGGCGGTGCAGCTGTGCCACTGTGGGTGCGCCCGCAGGCGGCGCGCGGAGGACCTCGTCCTCAACGTTGGCCGCCACAGCAGCGCAATCCTTCGTGCTGGGCGCAAAGCTGAAGTGGTCGAAAATGGGGGAACCCCGACAGCGGTTGCCGGGCGTCCTCCTGCGAGGCAGGGGCCTCTAGCGACGAAGGGTGGTCCGAACCCGCATCCTGCAGACCGGGTGTCACCCCATCATAGCCCAACGTCGACGACAATGGTGGCGCAGGCAGGCCCCCCCTCGCTGGATCCCACCGAGCTAGAACAACTCGGAGGGCGAGGGCTTGGCGGGCGCCGGTGTCACCGCGGCGCCGCCAGCCGAGGCGGCGATGAGCGGGCCGTGGCTGGCCATCGACGGCTGCTGCGACCCTAGAGCCGCCTAGTGGAGCCCCAACAGCCGGCCCCGCTCAACCACGAGGCCGGTGGGGAGGCGACGTGGGACCCCGGGCAGCCATGGACGCCGGTGTTGGTGCCCCAGATCTCGATCCATGCGCAGCACCCGTGGGGCTGCCGTCGGCCATCCGTGGCGCATCGGGAGAGGGGAGGGGGGTTGGAGGGAGGAGGATGGATGGGGCAGGGGTGGAGGCCGGCGCCGGCGGCGGGCGAGGCGGTGCCGCACCGCCATGGCGGGGGAACACCGGGCTCGCCCAGCGCCGGCCCCGAATGTTTGGAGGCCCGGGGCGAAACTAAAACCCGGGGCCCTAAGTCCATATATGTCGATGTCGGTTGGCTCCATTAGTTGTCATTGGTGTATCCGGCAAAGTAAATTGTAGAACACTTAATTCAAAATTAGATCATTTAAATCAAATTCAGATGAACCATGCATTATGAGGAAAAATGGCTTTTTTTTTTTTTTTTTTTTTTTTTTTTTTTTTTTTTTGACTAACGGCTGCCATTGTTGTGCAACACACTTTTAGCTCAGTACCATCCAATGCCTTCAAGCTTGTTATAACTCTTTATCAGTTGTCTCTTGTTTGCCCATTCTAGTTATCAATTCATCCCATGAGCTCATATTAGTAATATGCTTAATTGACACTATTTTTTTTGCAAGGGTGCTCAACACTAATTTAATGTCCCAACCTCTCATTGATACGTTTGCGGTCTCTATACCCATCATTCCCTAATGAACCTTTGCACTTTTTAGAATTACAAAGATGACAGTAAAAGCAAAATACTTTATCAAAGTGTTTGGAATAAAATTGCCATTTTCTATCATGTTGCTCTCTATTACTCATCTCTCGATGATAATGAGAATATGAAAAATGCCTTAAATTATCATCGAAGGGGAATACACTATTATCTATTCTTATAGGCTCCTTTTCAACTAATATATCCTTGCTTTCTTATCAAGATTATCCCAATTTCTTGGATCATAAACCTCTAGTATTTTCTGTAGCATTTGAATTAAATACGTGCTCAGCGTTAGGGTCGAACGGATAACGGAGTAGGCAAATCGCGGAGGTCACATACTTGCAGCACATTGCGTCGAGCCGTCTCGCCTCTCGCGGTATCACCGTCGCCCGTCGCGCAACAGCCGCGCGCTCGCACGTCTCGCGATGCCGGCGGCCGCCGTGGATGAAGACTTGAACGCGGAGTCGAGTTGTATGTTTGCGTGTGCGTGTGGCTCCCTCGTATCGGAGTAAGCTAGTATTTTCTCTCCTTTTTTTAATCTCCGGACTCGATCCTTCTCACGGAAGCCAGGAATTGTAGGCAGGCAACGTTCAGCACTGAGCCAAATAAATACTACTCCCTCCATTACGAAATATAAGGAGTCCAGTAGTTTTCGTTTTTTTTTTTGTTTTTTTGTAATGCGTGGCATTGGAATCGAGGTGGAGAAAGTAAATGAACGTGGATCATTGAATAGAATACGATGAATATGAAGCGTTACATGCATGGGACCCTGTTAAACAGAGCTGTGTGAACGTGGCTCGCTGCCTTCGCCGCAAACCCGCTGCTGCCTTCGGCTGCATGCAAACGACCGTTTGCATTCTGGCATGCAAACCTTGCATTAATTCTGGCCACGTTGTCCTCTTTCTTCCTTGTTATCTGCAATTCCTTGATATCTGGGATACTACCCTATACGCCTTACAAAAATGTTTACATATCTAGGGAGGGGCCCTTCCCGATTGGGGGCCAGGCGACCGCCCCACTTGCCCACGTCCCCCGGCCGGCCCCGCTCCGCCCGGCGTCTGCCGGCCCAAGGGGTCCTCCGCGCCAGAATGGGGAGGGAAGGGGCTTGGGAAGGAGGAGGGTGAGGGATGAGGACGGGGGTGCCGGCGCCGGGCGGCGGCGGCCGGCGGCCGAGGCGGCATCGGTCCCGACAGGGCGCCGCGGTCGGGGGTGGGTGAGAACTTTTTTCCTAAAGTTAATTGGTAAAGTTTTACAACGCACAAAAATAAGGTGCTTAGTTCATTTCTTTTATAAAAACAAGACTTTGATACTCAATCTATCACAACATGTGCCTGCATTTTGTAAAAACTTTTTTGAAAGATCCGGCAAGCCGGCTTTGTTATATTAAGAAGGAAGTAGCAGACAACAATGGCAGCGCGAGAAGCGCCGGTCCCTGAACTCAGCCTAGGCTGATTCGGGGCTTAGATACAAAGTTGATTACTCACACACTAATGACAACACGCAGCGACTTAGGTGCCTAAGCTCCCGGCTCAGCTGCAACGGCTACAAGCAACCTGTAAAAGTCCTGGTCATCCATACGCGCTGCCTTCTGGATGGCCTTGACTGCCTGCTCTGGGAGGCCAAGCCCGTACATATCGATGCAGGATGTGACCGCTTCATCCGGAGCCAGTGTCGCTGACTTTCCATCGATGAAGGAGAGCTCACGCCTAAGCTTGTGTTGGGCACGCTCAGCAACTGGAACTGCAGATGGTCGAAGCTGCCAGCCGTGCACTCGAGCGGGTGGGCTCAGCAACCACTCTCCTCCTGTGTTTCCTGCTGGTAAGACTTTGTTAAGCTCCAAATCCGATGAAGAGGAGCAGATTTTGAATTCCAATGAACAATAATGGTCGCAAAAAAAAAAAAAAAACATCGTCCATGGGTGTTCATTGGAAGGAACCTTCCTCTCCCATCATGGTGTAATCAACCACTTGCTTATCAACCAAATACCAATTAACCGATAAGGTAACCTAATCATGTCTAGATGGATAGCTGAAGCCTCGAGTCTCCAATGGCAACGAGGGTAGCCTAACAGAGTGATAGATAATTATAGACGTGCAGAAAACAATCCAAACCAACTGGGAGATGGACTACTACACCCAAAGAGAAGAAATCCACTGACAGTTGATGATACTATAATTGCATCGATCACCACAAGCAGTCAGAGGGAATCCCATGAATTGCGACTCTTTGAGCTGATCAGTGGTTAAGATTTCTGACACAAGTGCAAATCAAATCCATCTCTGCTAGGCACTAATAGAAGAACAATAGAAGGATGCACTGCATTTAGGATGCACTGGAAATTGTAACATATGTTTTCATTTTTTTTAGCAACATCAATTAGTTCCCTCCATATCTCATTCAAGATTATGGTGTACCAGTCTGTAATGGCTTCGTATGTGCAAAGAACCGGTGAGATTTTGAGTAATGCCTTGGTCGCCTGGTCAGTAGACAAGGGTGGAACAATATTCTAGAGCTAACTACAAGTATGTGAATATTTTTGTTAACTTCTCTTTGGATATCATTGATTAATCTAGCAGTTCAATTTGTATTATTACTATTCCTACATGGTTTTACCCAAAGTTGTTATATAATTGTGTGATTCTATACTAACTGGAGTACACTATGGAAGAGAATCAAGGGTTTGGTTTTATGACCAATGAGTGAGCCTTATAGAAAAACATATTCGCTCGATCAAACATGGACACTAAGGTTTCTTGGCCTTTGGACTGAGATAAGCTTAGCTGAAGAGGGGAAGAAAAAATATAGTGTGTTGATACTTGATAAGCTGGTGGATTGATTCCATAATCCGTTTTTCTCTAATGGATGATCTCACCATGCATCTGCTGTCACTTGGCATGATGATAAATAGCCTCTTGGTCTTGGAAACATCTTAAATCTGAATCTCGTGTGGATGTTTCTTAATCCTATTCCTATTGGTACCAGAGACTACTCATATAATCTTATTCGTTACTTTTTACTTTTTTTATTATATAGGTTTGCCGTTGCATTGCTACACAACTGAAAGAAACAAAATCCGGAGGTACCACCATTCCTGGAGATGAAGCACACATTTTACAGTAGTAAATGGAAATGCATGTGGTTGTGGTCCGATGGTCCTGTTGATTGATTTCTAATCATCACAAATGAGCAGCATATGCACATGTTTGGATGCTGTACTGGAACAGGAACAGTAATAAATTAAAAGATGACTGACACCAACAAGATGTGTGCTTGTTTAGGTCCAATCATTTTGACTAGTATCAAGTGGAATAGATTTTGCTTCTAAGCATGTGAGTACAAAATTTGATTCCTGAGGTCTGGAGGTTTTCCTTACCAAAAGGTTTCCGCTTGTTTCCATCTATAAGTGGCGTTAGCTGTTAAATACCCGTATGTGATTAGAGAATTCTGAGTCCAGTTTTGAGCTGGAAGTTAAACATTAGCACAGTATTCCTTTGGTTTCACTCCTCCAGAATTTGGCTTATATTATATCATTTTGATTTTGATTGACAAGATACACGCCCATCCCGAAATAATAAACCTCAGATCTTCAGACTCATGCTTTTTCTTGATGTCTTTAGACTTCAGAAAAGTGCAGGTTTGAGAACAGCTTTTCAACCAGGAAAACCATTGCTTATGGCCATGGAGACGTGGCTTTTATGGGTTCAACCTTCAAAATTAATTCAGATCAGTACATAATGCCAAAACAGTAGTGTAAAACACCACATCAAGCAACTTTTAATGATAGCTCGAAGGAGATGAGTGAGACCGAGAGTGAGCCTCCCGACCCTCCTGTTGACACAAAAAGTGCCTCTTGTGCCACACACAATGACAAGCTGAAGTAGCTAGCTTAACTTGGGTGCCCAGGTGTGTTGAATCCGGTGGCGTGCCAATCAATTTGACCTGTAAATTGACAAGGAGACAAAGTGTAAGATCAGGAACGTGCCTGGTGAGACCAAGACAGTTCCGCATGTACGGCCGTGAAGCCACTTACAATGACATATAGCTATAGAAGCTATCTGTCCACAATTTTATGAATGCATTCGGCAAGAATATATGAAATATGTAAAAACACAGTTACCGAATGAACATAAGAAGACATGTTTGAACAAGTAAATCTATCATCCGGGTGTGATATCATAAAGCTTATTGCATAGATCGAATCAATTCACAACATGATAGATAAAAGTAGGTAAATCATAAATATAAATCTAATCTAAATATAACACATGCATAGGTTTCATCCAACTAGTCTGTCGCACGTCTAGTCTTCCTAAACCCGTCTAGCTTAAACCCTTAACAAGCTAATCCACCACATGATACGACTTGTACAGATCTAAACCACTTCTCATAATCAGATCAATCCACCGGATGATACATTCTAATCATGGTAAGCTAAAAGCGTGCATATATCTAAACAGAGTCTATAGATACTCATTACACGTGAAGCGTAACCGTGTTCGGCAAGCTTGCCGAATCGGGGTTCATGAAGAAGGAACTCATACGCAAAAACCTATCAGATTAAACTGATCTCTAGTCCACCGGATGACTAGCTCTAGAGTAACCCAAAGATCTATATCCACCGGATGACACAGTCTTGTCAAGATCTAAACGTACACGAACCCACAACATGTAACAACTTAGATTGATCTAAGCTCGGCTATGATAAACAAGTAGATCTAGTGACATGATAAGATAAACATCAAAAGCACTAAAGCAACTAGATCTATAATAAGATGAAGCCGAGCCCTATCAATCTAAATTGGGCAAAAAGTGTGTGCAAACATAATAAAATAATAAATAAAAGTATGCAACACGTGGTAACTTAATGAATTCATTAGATCTTACCAAAATCTAATGAAGCCGATAACTAGCTCCAAGCTAGACCTTAGCCCACCGGATGGCTCATGATCAACAAGGAACCTTCTTGTTCCAATAGCTTAAATCCGCCAGACGATACTAAGCGTAAACAAGACTACTTGCAATAATCTAAATTCGTCGGATGATACTAGACATGGTGCAAGGTTGCCGGTACTTACGGAGGTCGACGGATCGATGATTCCTCTCGCAGTAGATCGACAACACGACTTGGACTCGAAGGGTGGCGCGGAGCCGGGTTTGTTGTATTGATTGGGTAGATGTATTACAGATGCCATGGGTCTTATATTTATACCCTGGACTTGACACGAGTCCTAACCAACTACGATTACAATAAAGGAAAAATCTAGTCTAGCTAAAATAGTTTGTGCTCCAAGTCTTCTCGGAGTCGTTGAAGTCGTGCATGGCACGGGCTTTCTTCTGGATAGCTTGCCTCAATGCCCTTAAGCTTGTCGACCCATTCTCGTCAGCCAGGTATTTTAATTCTTCCTGGATACATGACTCAGCTTAATAGCAGTGGCCTCCCGAATGCTATAGTGTTGCCGACTGCCACATTTCGTACAAACGATGTGGAGTTGGACCTGTATTGCAACATAAATCTATAAATCCTGGAGTCATGCTTTGTGCCATTGCTCCTGGACACGATTTGTTTTTATTTGTATGAGCATATGTGTTGGTGTAGCCCCGAAGCGAGCTACCTCCTGGTAGGACAAACCTCTCTACACCAGCTAAGGTCACACGCGAAAGTGAATACGAGTCTGGAACACGCTCTTTCTATTAATTTCTGGTCCGTCTTTACAATGCCCCTCGGGGTCTATTTATAGTCCGTAGACTCTTACATTCCCAATCTTGCCCTCCTACTAACCCTCGATTCCTCGTGCTCCTCGCGAGAGACCAAGGGAAGAATGGTACTTTCTCGCCTCGCGATCCCACCAACTCTCGTCGGACCCTTCGGCGCTGGACCACGGGCACCTGCAAGACAACATCGGGTGATATTCGATATGAGGCTCTTTCGGCCGAACGGGCAAAAGCCATGGCTTTCGACCGATCCGATCGAAGCCTGCCCGTTGCGGCGGGGGCTAGGGCCTGGCCTCAAGCACGAAGGACGAAAGCGTGAGCCTTCGGTCTGTCTCACCGAAAGCCATTTCCTTCGTCCCTTCTCACACGATCCCCGAACGACCGCCGAGGATGAAAGTTCCAGCATTCGGCCCGCCAAGCCGAATGCGGCAACTTTCGTCCAACGACTCGTAGTTCTCTTGACGAGGCCCGGCCGACGGGCACCTCCCGGGCGAATGCCTCCACTTTCGTCCGAGAGGTACGAAACCCTGAAGCTCCGGCCCCAATCATCCAAGTCCCCGGTTTCCGACTAACCTCTGAAACCGAATCTGAAAGGTTTCGGCCCTCGGTACCGGAACCCGACCCTTTAGGCCACCTCCAACTTTCGCTTGGTCGCACCTTCTTTGAGGTCCGATAACAGGGGGTGGCAAGCTTTCGGCCTCCCCCCAACAGTAGCCCCTCGGGGCCAGGGGTTAGGACTTTGGTCCTGACCCTGGGACTTTGGTCCTGACCCTGGGCTCGACATCCCGGCCCTTAAGAAACCCCCTCGGTGTCGAATGTCGAGCTCTCGTTATTTATTTTCCTTTTCTTTTTGTTTTTTCGATTTTCCGACGATTTTTTGAAGTTAATGCCGGGAGCAGGCGAAACGACGCCGCCTTGATTTACGCGCTTTGACGTGACGGACTGGACGGTTCCTCCATCGGCGAGCCACTTCTCCCTATAAAAGGGCTAGGACTAGGGCAGCATCGAGCCCCCGGTTCATTTGCCTTCCAATGCACTTGCTTCCTTGCGCCTGCTGAGCTCTTCGGCTTTCGGCCTTCCTCGCCTTTCGTTGTCCGGAGGCATTCGGCGCGCGGCTTCGTCGTACAAGGTAACGGTTCCTTTCCTCTTTTCTTCTTTCTCTTTCGGTTGAGTTGGGCGCCCCCATTTTTTATTTTAGGGTTTTTCGTTTCTTTTTTATCTTTGTATTCTAGGTTTCGTTGATTCGGTAGAATGTCGGATCCGATTGCCTCGGGATCCGGCTCTTTGTCGAAGAGCTCTGGATCTTCTAGCAGCTCGTCGAGTTCAGATTCGTCAACTGTCGGCGTGGTTGAGGCACGCCCAATTTGGAGCATTGATCCGCATCTATACTCTAGTGAGAGCGAGGAGAGTACCGAATCTGACAGTCCCATCAGTCCTCAACTTGTGGATGAGACAGAAATGGATGTTGACATAGAAGGGTCCCCTGTTGGTGGAGACCTTTCGGCGCAGGCTGAGCCCGAGACGTCTTTCGGAGCCTTGGAAGGGTCAGAGGATGGCAGCTATTCTTTGGCCGAAGGTTCCGGGGAGAATCCGGGGCCTTTGGCTCGACGTGAGGTGTACTGGGCCGGAACCTCACGGGTCTCCGAGGAGGTTTTGAACGAATACGTGCGCAAGGGTTTCATGGACCGACAGGCGAGATCTCTGTGCCGAGCCCCGACTGGGGAGAAGTACCCGAATCCAAAGCCCAGCGAGGCGCTCGTTTTCAAGGACTATTTTAAAGCCGGGTTTCGCCTGCCCTGTGAGGATGCTTTCATCAGCGGTGTTCTTTTTGACCAATCTGGAGGGGCCGGGGCCCCTACAGCTCTTTATTAAAACCAAGAAACAAAACCAACAGTTACAAGAGTTCAGGGAACAGGAAATAAAAAGCTTAAGAAACAAAGAAGGAGGTAAAAAACATGTAAATCAGTTTCCTGGAAGAGAAAAATTTTGGCTCCATTGAAGAAATTGAGGGAGGTTGCTTGGCTTCACTCTATGCTTCAGAAGATGTAACTCCTTAGTGAAGATTTGCTAACAAACCAACAAAGTTGGTTGCACCCCATTGAAGATCAACCCATTCCTAGCCATCTAGATTGACCAGCAGAGGAGAATAACAGCATCCATGAAAAATGGGGCATTGATTTGAATTCTGAGGTGGGAGGACAGCTCTGGGAAAGAAACACCATTTGAAGGCTGAACACCAATCCAGTTCCAACACATTGCTGCAAAGGGACAATCAATGAAAAGATGATCCACTGACTCTTCAGTGAGGCTATTGCACAGCACAATGGTAATTGTCCAGGATCATGCCTCGTCTCTTCAGAATGTTTCTGGTACTGAGTCTGTCTTTCATCAAAAGCCAAAAGAAAATCTTATGCTTTGGTTGACAATTTGATCTCCAAAGCCATTTGAAGGAGGGATGCGCTGGCTGATTGCCACATAATTTCTTGTAAGCCTTGGAAGAAGAGAATTTGTTAGACCCCCATGAATAATTTCAGACATCATTATCATGGCTGATCTCTCTGGAGCTCATCATATGCTCAAGGTTTTGATACTACTCAAAAGCTTCTTCAGACAGAGGTAAGTGGAAGAAGTTATGAAAATCTTGTTCAGCAAGGACCTTTTGGAGAGTGACCATCTTGTTGGAGGTGAAGGAAAAGAGCTCAGGATAAGTCGCCGAGAGAGCATCACCAGCCCAACTATCATGCCAAAAAAGAATGGAATCACCAATCTTGCCAGAGGGCTGTGCAATACTTTTGAATTCAGGCAGGAGTTTCAAGACATCTCTCCACCAGAAAGAGCCCTTTTTGATATGACTTGGGAGCTTGCCATTGCTATAATGCTTTTCCCAGACAAGATGCACCCAAGGGATGTCTTCCTTGTTGAAGAATTTGTGCAAGTTTTTCAAGAGCAAGGCTTTATTATGTTTTTCCAAATCAATAATTCCTAATCCCCCAGCAATTTTTGAAACACAGGTCATTGTCCAAGCAGCCTTAGGAATGGCATAGACATTGGGGCTGGAGCCCCTCCAGAGACAATATCTTCTTGGCTTATCCACCATTCTGATTATTCCTTTTGGCAGGGACAAGGAGCACATAAAGAAGGTAGGGAGGGCTGAGAAGACTGCATTTGTGAGCTGTAATCTACCAGCTTGATTCAAGAAAGTGGAGATACCATCAAGCCTACTAACACATTTTTCCACCAAGGGCATGAAGTCCAAGTTTCTTGGCCTGTCAACAGATAGAGGCAACCCCAAATAAGTGAAGGGGAGGCTGCCAATGGAACAGCCAAAAGTAGCAGCCAACATAGATAATTTTGCCTCAGGAACATTTATGGGAATCATCATGGATTTGTTGAAATTCACCTTCAAACCAGTGGCCATGGAAAAACTGTTGATTAGAGACTTAAGAAAGAATAACTGTCTAGTATCTCCTTCTGCAATTATCAGGGTGTCATCTGCATATTGAACAACAGGAAAATCAGGAGAGCAGCTGAGGGGGATTGGTAACTGCAGGAGACCAAGGTCCTTGGCTTTATTGATCATTGATTGAAGAAGATCTGCAGCCAGGACAAAAAGCAGGGGTGAGAGGGGGTCTCCCTGCCTAACCCCTCTTCTGCAATGAAAAGATTTCCCTGGAGCACCATTGAGCAAGACTGCTGATGTACTAGAAGAGAAGATGGCCTGCATCCAACCAAGCCATTTTTGACCAAATCCCTTGGCCTCCATGATGGTAAGCATAGCCTGATGCTCAATTTTATCAAAGGCCTTCTCAAAATCTAACTTGATGATCACAATTTCTTTTTTTGAATGGTGACAGATATGCAGATATTCATAAGCCCAAGCCAAGCAATCCTGAATTGTTCTCCCCTTAATGAACCCATACTGGTTTTTGTGGATCAGCTCAGTGATGCAAGGCTGTAATCTGTTTGCAAGGATCTTAGTGACCAACTTGACTGAGGATTTCAACAAAGATATTGGTCTGAAATCATTAACCCTTATAGCCCCATCAACTTTTGGAATAAGGGTGATAAAAGAGGAATTAATGCTCTTAAGACAGATAGATCCATTGTAGAAGTCACTGCAAACCTTATAGAAATCATGCCTGATCAAGGGCCAACATTTTTTGAGGAACTCATTGCTGAACCCATCTGGGCCAGGAGATTTATCACTGGGGAGAGCCTTAATAATGGAATCAATCTCAAGGTTGGAGAAGGGTACCTCAAGTAGCTCAAGGTTACTATTTCTCTGAAGAAAGAAGCTGGGAGCACATGGGAAACTGCAAGCTTCTGAGGTACTCAGTCTTTCTTTGAAGCTCTCCCACAGAATTCTTTCCTTATCAATATGAGAAGAGACAGTGAGACCATCTCCAGCATCCAGCTCATTGATAATGTTGACACGATGTCTGATAGTGGCGTTGGCATGAAAGAACTTGGTGCCTGCATCACCAAATTTGACCCAGTTAATGGATCCTCTTTGCCTCCAGTAAACCTTTTGCTGATCCAGCAGCTTATGGAGATGAACAGTGAGCAATCTCTTGAAGTTCCATTCCTCTACACTCAAATCTCTATAGTCACAAATGACTTCCAAAAACAAAACAACCACTCTAGATATATCAATCAGACTTTTGAGATTTATTTTAGAACCATGCCATTCCCTGAGGGACTTTCTCAGATTTTTTAGTTTGGCTATCAGAGCTTTGGCACTATCAGAAAGCTGGCATGGCTGAGTCCAGCTGTTAGAAACAACCTCCATAAACTGATCATTATGCATCCAAAAATTCTCAAATCTGAAAACTTTAGCTCTAGGGATGGAGGTAGAGATATTCACCAGGCATGGTGTGTGATCTGAAGGTGACATATCCAGAGCTTTGGCTGTAGTGAGGGGAAAAGAGATGACCCAGCTTGCAGAGGTGAAAACCCAATCAATTTTTTCCATGAGGGGAGAAGGGAATTGCATATTAGACCAAGTAAACTTTCTTCCCTGCAGAATGATCTCATTCAGCCCTAAAGAGCTAATGTCATTATTAAAAAGCAGCATCTCATTGGGGTTACCCCCATGCTTATTTCTGTCTTCAGCCTTTCTGATGAGGTTGAAGTCACCCAGGAGCAGCTAGTCCATGCCATCTGGCATCTGAATGTTTTTTAGCCAATGCAAGAAGAGCAGCTTGGCAGCAGCAACACAGGGTCCATAAACACAAGTAAGGATCCAGGAAACATTATTATGAGCTGAGGTGAACTCCATTGAGATGCTGTACTCATTACTGAAAAGCTTGGTGCCCCTGAACAGGTTACCTCTCCAGGCAATGAGAATACCTCCAGAAGCCCCCACCGAAGGCAAAAAATCAAAGCAGTCAAAAGATGCAGGGCAAATCAATCTGAGAAAGTTAGAATCAAACAAATCTTTTTTAGTTTCCTGCAAATAGACAATATCACAGGCAGACTGACTAATTTTACTTTTGATATCATTCCATTTCTAGGAGGCATTAATCCCCCTGACATTCCAGGTTAAAACATTCCAACTCCTAAAAGAGTGAGGGTTTTGATCCATATATTACACTTTGCCAACAGAACCAACATGTCAGACCCAACACAGCAGGGTCAGCAAAAGAGAGAGAAAAGACAAGGAAGAACTAGATGTCTTCTCCTTCCTTCTCTCTTGGAGCAGCCTCAGGATCATCTTGGTACTCCTTTTCCTCCTCTCCTGAGCCTTCTTGCTTCTCCTTGGTGGCATTCCTCTTCTTGCTAACAGGCTTTTTCTTGGGAGCAGTCCTCAGAGCTTCCTCATCCAACATCTTGGCTGCCATGCCACACTGCACACCCAACTTTTTAATCAGGCTGATGGGGAGAGTAGGAGGACATATGTTACATCTTTTATCAGGACAACTATTATGTTTAAAACCTCTGTCTTGGTGGTGCAGCCTAGGACTCCTTCTTACCTCAGAGGCACAAAGGGGGGGCACGCTTCCTGCTTCTAGGCATCACCACAGGAGCAACATCCTCCTTAAGCAGAAAGCTCTGGCCATCAGAACCAACTTCAGCAGGTGTAACTTCAGCAGGGACAACTTTAAAACTGGGGTCAGCCTCCTTGTCTGCTTTAGGTGGACCTATGTCCAACAAATCAGAATGTGTGGCGTAGATAGGTGAATCGCACAACACCACCAAATTATCGCCAGAGAAAAACATCATGCAATTCAAAGTAAATGATGGTAATAGAAGATGAGCGGCCACTATCAAAGCAAGGAGGGGTTAAACTAGTCTTACCACCAGGACAAGTGGACGGCAAAGAGAGATCAACAAAGCCTTTTCCATCATCCGTGGGCATCCCACGCTCTTGAACTCGAAAATTCTTTTTGGCCCAATCAAATCTTTCTGAATCATGAGCATGAATGTGAAGAAATTGGCCCGCATGCATGGAATGGAAACCTGAAATTTGTTGGGCTTACCTTGGGCTGAAGTGAGTGGCCCGCATTCTAGTAGCTTCAAGCATTTTGCCTTCTCTCGCCAATCCATCCAAGCGGGTCGTGCCCAAAGGCTGGGAGAAGGGCCATCCCCACATTTAGAACTTGATTATCTTCAGGCAGGGGGTGATCATCCTCTTCTGGGCCCTCATTTTCAAGGTGAGCAAAGAAATTATCAACATTTTCATCAAATTCATCATTAGCAGCCATAAGCTCAGCAGGATCAACATCATCAACAAGGACATTAACCAGGTTGACAGGAAGCATAGGCACGTTCATTTCTGCATCAGCAATATTGAACAAGGCTTGTTCAGCAGGGAGCATCTGGGGGAAGTCAACAACTACAATTTCCTCAACCACATTGTTATCTTGCAGTAAATCATTTAGCTCAAGAAAATCACCCTGGACAGGATTTGCAGGGTTAAGAATCACTTCTTGAGGATCATCCTCCGTAAACCGAGCGGGGGGGCATTCAAATCAATCTCCATCATCTGGGCTGGAGCATCATTCAGATTCTGCTCAATGCCTTGCTGAGCTGGCCAAAGATCCCAACCACCTTGCTGTGCCCCTTGGTTCTGATTCTGTTGGATCTGAATATTCCCCTGTTCTTCAGCATTATTGTCTTCTGGGTTGTCATTTATAACAGGACCAGCACCTGGCTGTCCCAGCCCAAAAAAATCAAAAGCACCTTCCACAATTGGAGCAGCAGGGATTGGGTCCTCCTTAGGTGGCACCCCACCCAGAAAATTATGGTGTAGGATCTCACACTGCACAGTCCAAGATTCTCCATTGAAACCAGGGGCATCAGAGAAAACAATAAAGTGAGGAATCGCCAGGATATCAACAACACGAGCACGAATGATCACCCTAGTCAATCTTCGCTCCTCCTCATGCCAGTACAGATGTTTACCAAACGACCCTATAGCATCCTGAAAAAACTGCTCCTCCTGATAGTCCACTGGGAAGTTCAACATCATAATCCAACATTCATGATTAAACTGTGTCCCCCTCCAATTTCTACCTTGATTATGCCTACCAAACGTGAGAAAAATATTATGATAAGGGATCGGTCCCTCCTGGATGAGCAGATCCCTCTCAAAGCTGCGCACAAACCTCACGTATGCCTGCCCCATGCTGCATGGCTGAACATCCTCAACCCCAATCCTTCTAAAATGCAAGAACTCGCGCACTATTTCATCCACTGCTCCAAAGTCCCGGACATTACCGGGCAGCGGATTGATGTAGACGATGGCGAGGTCGTCATTCCGGATGATTTCTTCATTGCTCGGCGTGGACTTTCTAGAAGCCACCGCACGAACCATCGTCGGTCGGTTCACAACATCTTCCCAAACCATCGACCGAGGCACGAATGGTCGCGGATCGACCCGTTGGAAGGCCATTGTCTCCTCCGGCGCACCTTCAAGCTCAGGGGAAGGGTTGCACTGTAGCTGTGGAGTGGGGGTTTTTTGGTGGCGAGGTGGAGTGTACAAGGCTGGGGGTACGGAGCAAGAAGATGAAGCGGCCGCGAGCGACCACTGTGCTGGCTCAACATTTATATCTGGCACCAACTCCGGTTCACAGCCCACCCAAGAAGTCGGATCGATCTCGGCCCAAGGAGTCGTGGGATCGATCAGCGGTGTTCTTGAACGGTTTGGTTTGCAATTACATCATTTGACGCCGAATGCGTTTACTCGTCTGGGGGCATTTGTATGGGCTATGAAGATGATGGGAGCCCCCTGTGTGTGGACACTTTCGTCCAATTCTATGCGTTGCACAAGAAGCCGAAGAAGATTCGGGACGAAAGGACTGATGAACATTGTGTCGTGCAGTTTGGGGCTTATACCTTCATCCCGAAGGGGAACATTCGTCTTGCTCCCACGTTCTACAATAAGTGGTCGAAGTGGACGCAGTTTTGGTTCTACGCCCGGGTTAGAGCCAGGAACGAGGACAATGCTACAAGATCCGGTTTGCCTGTCACCGGTGCTCTTGAGAGCCAAATGGTGCCAATGCGGGCGAAGTGTCATGCGTCCTTTGTTGAGAATGCGGAGGGAGATGTCGAAGCCACTATGGCCTTCCTTGCTACCTTGGGGCGGCAAAGTACTCGCGATTTGGTCGAAGAATGGATAGCCATGGAGGTTCGGCCCTTGAGTGCGAACGTCCGATTTGGAATCGACCCTCCGAACTACAGCTATGATTCTGTTCAGATTCAGGCGGCGGTTCCGTCACGCTTTCATTCACACAAGGTGTTTTTGGATTTTGTGACTGACGAAGTTGATGCTGTCCTTGGCGCGGTAGGTACCCGTGAATATAACATGGCCCAAGAAATCATTGGAGAGAATGCCCGAATCAACAGAGCTTTCGATGCTATGGGCGTGCATTACCCGCACGGGCTGACTCCGGCCGAAGCTAGACCGAGAAGGCCGCGCGAAAGGCCGCCTACCGTGGAAAAAACGTTGCTCATGATTCGGCTCCACTTGAACGGATCAAGAGGCAGAAAATAACTCAGCCCAGGAAACCAAAAGAGACCAAGGATGTTGAGGTAGGTCGTGTCCTGGCTAAGATTCCGGGTCGGCGTAGTCGGTGTTGTTACATTCGCCGCGCTTCGTTTGTTTGGCGTTGTTACCTCCGCCTTGGTACTTTGCGCTGTCTTCTCTGGGAATTTCGGCTGTGCTTTCGGCAATTTGTTTGGCTTGCTTTCGTCTTTTAGTGCTGCTCTATTTTTCGTTGATGTTCACTTGTATTGTATTTATGCAGGTAATTTCTAGTGATTCGGAAGACATGGTTGGCAAGTCCGTTAAAGCCCCTCTCGAGACTTTGAAGGATGCTGGTGATTCGGTCTCTCAAGGGTTGAGCTTTGCCGCGATCAAACGGCCACGGGAGCCTTCTGCGGCTACGAATGCTGCGGCTTCCCTTCCGTTGCAGAAGAAATAGAAGTCAAGCAAGGATGCTCCGGGTTCGGCTGCAGCCCCTCCTTCGTCGTCGACTCCCAAGGCTACCCCGGGTAAGTCTCGGTTTTACCGGGAGTTCGCCAAGACTTCCGGCGTTTTCAGGGATTGCCTTTTCGGGCATGGTACACTCTCCCTCGGAAGTCATTCTAGTGACTTTGGGGAGACTGTCGTGTACTTCGGGATTAGTTCTCCCGAGGAGATGAGCCCACGAAGAGAGAAGACTTACAAGCTTGCTCGTTGTCTAGGAGCATATTCGGACGCTCGGGTGGTGGCTGGTGTGGATCCGCGTGGTCTGCCCCTTCTTCCTTCGGAAGGAGGTGTCAGATTCGGCATAGATTGCTCCACCTCCTTTGCAGCCCCTCAAACTGAGAAGGAGCTGTTGAAGACGGAACCCCAGCGGCTCTTCGACGCCCTCAACTTCTATGCCACCAGGGTGAGGTTTAGTTTCGGTTTTCGTTTTACGAATGTAAGTTTCGCATTACTTACTGTTTTGTGCTTGTTTGGTTTTCTTTTATAGTCGATGCTTGTTGCCCGAACACTGGAAAAGAAATTCCAAGGCCAGGGCAGCAAGGCTCTTGATGCCGAAAAGGCCAAGTCCGAGAGGTTGGCCAAGGACTTGAAGCAGGCTAACTCACAGAAGCTCAAGGCCGAATCCCGGGCTGAGACAGCCGAGAAGAAGTCTGCTGACCTAGAGCAGAAGGTGAAAGACCTGGAGGAGGAGCTGGACGCCGAAAGGAAGCGTAACCAATCGGTTACTCTTGCCACAGAACGTGAAGTCAAGGCCGGTGTTTCGGCCTTGCAGCATCTGTTGGCTTCCTTCGATGACGAGGTCGTCCCGCCGCGGGGGCTCGGCTATGGGGAGACTCTCCCTTGGCTTGTGTAGGAGCTTAAGGGCCTGAATGCGCAAGTGGAGACCGGGAGGGGCTATGCCTCTCTCGAAACTCTCCGCGCATTCGGCTCTGCCCTACATGAGCTTGGGTGCCACCACCTTGCGGCCGTGGAAGTGAAGGAGGATCCGGGCGACTACTGGCGGACTCCTGCTCCGGTCCTTGAGGCGGCCGGGAAGTTTTATGAAGGCTTTTGGCAAAAGGGCGGAAGAGATCTCGCCTTGTATCGCGCGGCTGATTCCCGCGCTTCCGTGAGTTTCTCTCGCCCTAATTTTGAATCTTTCGTCATCCCATGGGTTCGCCCCTTCGTAATTTCATTATCGATGAGTTGTCAGCGGCTGCTTTTGCGAGAATGATCGAGAAAACAGAGATCCACGCTAAGGTGGATGCCTTTCTCGGGCCGAGAGGGACGGCGGAAACTCTCGTGGACGAATCCGCAGCCCCTCCACCGACGTTGGCACGCCTCCAGCTCAAGGAAACGCCGGCCGATGATGCTAGGGTAGAGAGCGTTTAAGGAATTCTTTGATTCGAGGCCACCGACATGACCTGATTTTATTTATCCTTAGCTTCATTTGTTGCGGTCGGGTGTGTAAACACCGCTTCGACCATGTTCTTGCAGCCTCCTCCATAAAAGGTATGATCTTGTTGCATAATACTGGTGCTCGCTTTATAATATAGTTCTTACCGATTTCACAAATAACCTTTCTTCGTCCTATAAAACAGTGGTGTTAGGTCCAAAAAGCTATTTGCAACTAACAGATGCATCCTTGTTGCATAATACTTGGTGCTTTTCTCTTGAATTTGAGCTTTTCGATGCTGCTCTAGGCCTAAGGCGCTTACCGCAACTTAATTATCTCTCGATTGAATTATTGCCCAAACCATGTTTACTAACTGTCATGATAGATGTCATACATGGTTAGTGTGTTACCCGGCCAACTTTTGGCCTCCTAGGTAGCGATCTTCCAAATTTTTAATGTGCTATGCCTTGGCAATGGTCCTACATTCGATTCTTGTCACATTTCCTTTAGAAATGTCGCCTTTTAGTAATCCAAGATATTATTCTAACTGCAATGCATTGTTTCAGGGGTTGTCCTGAATGTAAATGGACAACAAAAAAATTATTTATAACAGTTCATCAGCATACCAAGCAAGCATGATGGTCCCACACTAAACTTTCCCCCATGTGCTTCCTCTCCTGGATGTTATTTTGTTGGAAGTCCCTTTTTTAAAACCTCTACAACTCATGTATTTGTGGCATAGTATGACCTGACAGGACCATAGAGTTGTCTCTAAAGGAGGGAAGGACATTGTTTTAGAGAGAGTTATTTTAGAAAATAATTACTTATGGCCATATTATACCTTGGAGCATCCGAATAGTTGTTCTAAGTAGATGCTTTGTGCAATTAGCTAACTTAATGAGCCTGGTCCAATCAAAATGTGTCCCATCTACTGTTTAAAATAAATATGGCCACCTTTGTGTTGTCATGACTTTAGAACATGTTACTTAGATGCCTATGAATCTGCAAACTTTGGTCTCTGCTTTCTTACCATGCCTCCTGATATTACGAAGGTGTTAGAACCAAAGAAAATTAAGTGTTCTGCTTATTTTCCTATTGCAATATCTAAACACATTACTTACTTGATTAGTTAGTTCAGCATCTGCAAACGAAATGGAGTTGCTATTGGTTTCAGTGGTGCCTGGAACACTTACCTGTGTAATCTAAAGAAATTTTATATGCTTTACTAAACTTTAGTTCATGCCTTACCTTTTTTTTTTTTTTTTGAAGCCAAGGACATGCCTTATTTAATTTCCTCACAGGCTGCAGCTTACCTTAGCTAACTTTAGTTACAGTTGTACTATGCCATTGCGGTGATCAGATATGTTTTTCTTTCCTACGACTGTTAACCTTTTGCAATGACACAAATAACTTTGCTTCTGGTGTTCAGTTTATTTGGATAAAAAAACCCAAATAAACTTCAGCCTTGTTTGTATAGATGGAAGCACAACCCTATCCAGTGCTAGACTAAAACATATGTATCCTCACAAGTACTTTTATATAACCCTGCTAATGCTTTGGGTTACCACTGCATCGTTTTCTTACATGTTTCACCCCGATTTACAACTGCACGGGCGCGCGAAGGCTGTAATTCAGTTGATCCATGGTGTCCTTAGCGAAGATATGCATTTTGCTTGTTGATTGTTCCTTTTTTCCTGACACAACACATCACACCTTTTTTTTCTTTAGTTCTATATTTCCGTATTTGTGTCGTGTATGATTCAACCTTATTGTTCAATTAGAACTCATAGTTTCATCACAAATGGTACTTTCCCATAGTGTTATAACTGAGTATAATTCATGAAAGCAGCTCGTGGGGTAGTACATGACTGATATGGTTGCCACTTTGTAGGCTAGAAGGGCTACATGATCAGGTCTTGCAATGGTGCACCTGCCGGCTTAAGGCATGGTTTGTTATCAATGCAGATAAAATATCTCTGAAGAACTGGATTAGGTTCGTCCTATGTGCTGAAGCAAAATTTGACATCTAGGCAACTCTAAAATTCTTTGAAAAAATTAAGTTCCCCATGATAGGTTTTGGCAGGTCAATTCTAGCTGTTTCAGTCAGACTAACCTTTCATTGCTTTAATCTGCAGGAGCGTGTTCTTACTGGTGGAGATGGACTGATGGTAAATGGATACTATCCTGTTATTGAAGCTATTGTTCAAGGTCTTGACATCAGGCTTAACCAAAGGTTTGTTTTTTCCACATCTAGCCCTTCTGGATTTTTACTCTTGCCAAGCAACAAAGCATTAGCAAATATAAGCATTTGAATCTTCATTTTGTCTTAAAAGGAATTACCACAGTTCTATTCTTTATCGTCCGATAGATACATCTCTTTACTTGAATGATGAATTGATGATGGTGTGTGAGATGTTTTACTGAAGAATAAAGATTTGATGGTGTGTGAGATATTTTACCACAGGGCATTTCTTATCAGCTCACCTTATGATTACCACTAACTTGATAGTGTGAAATATTTTCTAACTTTCCAAAACCAGGTTAGATGGATCATTTATTAGGATACAGTTTATAGTGATAAAAAATATAGTAGTATATGCATTTAGGTCCCAAGTTGTCATACATCTTTTTAACTTACTCCTCGGATCCTCCTCGCCACATTGTTTTACTATATATCTTTTTAAGATCATGTTATTTTGTTGTTAAAGGTTGTTTCCTCAAAATATGCTTTCCTCAAAGTATTCTTCCCTCAAATCACCATACTGGACATTGGAAAATATAATTCCTCGCTTTTTTCATAACTAGCAAAACATGCCCGTCGTTGTTGCACCGGGGCGTAGGTAGGACGTATGTGTAATTTGTGTAATTTATTTTCCCACATTTCCTATCTAGTCCAGTCAGATGAGTAGCAGCGGTTGATCGTTTTTTTTTTTTTTTTTACATTTCGGTCTACTCTTTGTTGGAAGCCAGAGCTTATCCTCCTCCTAGATTGGTGGTCGTCTTTGCCAAACTGGCCAGGTAAAACAAGAAGAAATTAGATCCTGTAAGCAAAGAAAGAAAATAAATTTCATCCTTGTACATGTCCTTTAGACATATCATTGGATGGCCACCCAGACTGCAAAACGGAAGAGAATCAAAGCAAAGTTTACACCATCTAGAAATTAATTAAGGACCCGGTAGCTGAGTTACTTGATTGTATGGTGTGCATATTTTGGACTGTTATCACATCTTTCAGTTAATTTCCCAAGGAAAAGGCATATGTGCTGAAGTTACAACAGTCAACTTGTTAGTAATTAAATAGTGCAATAAAAGACATTATCTGCTGAAGATAAATGTTTTAGCACTCTTTTTTTTAGTAATTAAATAAAGGTACCTAATTAATATTAATATGAGCTAAAGATAAATAAAAATATGTATAATGCAATTTATGTTGTATGTACACACATATTCTAGTGGTTAGTGATCCAGTCGTAGTGGCCGAAAAGACATAATGCATAGCTGATTAGCTGCAGCTTGATGATGAAGTAAAGGCATTAAAATACTCACCACATACTCTGAAGCCATGGAGGTTTTGAGAAGTGGAGGTGGTCTGCCGTCAGCTTGAAGATGAATAATCAATAGCAGTAGTCTAGGCCTGGACATCGGACAGGAGCAAAGGTAGCAGCCGCTGGCTGCCGCCCGAACAATCAGTGGTGCTGCCACCCGCAGCCGCCGGCCGTCTGCCTCATATGCAAGACGGAGCAGGCCGATGGGCCTTCTCAGGTTGAAGCCGAGGCTGTGTCCTGCACGGACAAGAGTCCCGGTAGGTTAACATTAGCGTAAGCGGGCAGACCCAAAGAAAAGGTGGACAAGAAATTTTCTCTCTTTTATTAGTAGGTATAGATAAGTTGTTGCTGATTCCTTGGCCTTTCATAATAGGTTGTTGCTGCAAAAGATTAAAATGTGTTCACTTGGGCCACTGAATTTTGAGGTTGATTCCTTCATGTTGCGGCGGACTTGCAACCATATGGGGATTTATGTACACACTTTGCAGCATGACGTTATCAGACAGGGGTTCTCATTTTAATCCAAGGTTTACATTGTTGTGATGTAATTTAGGCTATCGTTACGCGACACAAATTTTCTGCCATTACAAAAGAAATGGTGTTGGGTCCTTACTTTCTTCTACTTTAATAACTTTGAGATCCTGTTGGCATCTCCTAATCTATTACATGCAGCTCGGAAGAGCACTGCACATCTGTTCATTCACTTTACCGACAGAAAGTTGCAGCTCCATTCCATAATTTCAATGCCTATCGCATGAAATTTGCCCTATCGAAGTCACTATCGAACTCACTATATCAGAATTGTGTTCGTTTATAGTTTCCCAAGATTTATGCTTGCACGGGCGCGCGAATGCGCGCGCCCTACTACTAGTTTACCTGATGTTGGGATCTCCTTCTCCAACCTGGACTGGACAGCAACAATCTCTCAGTCAGACGGCGAGGGCGAGCCACAAGGCGAGGCCGAGAACTTCTGTCGGCGGCAGGAACTGATGAAGTCGAAGGGCCGAGAACCTGAACCGTCCGTCTGCCAGAGCGCTGCGAAAGGGTTACGAGAAACTGATAAGCTGCGGCGCCACCGTACGTATCCTAAAGGAAGTCACCATCGGGACTCGTACAGGCCAAGTTTGGGCCAACTTAGGCTGATTTTTAATTAGAGAAAAGCCCAAAACTAATATATATACTTAGTATACTTTATAAATTTTGGGGCCCATGATTTTTGGGGGCCTTGTTCAGTCGCCCAGCCCGCACGGGCCAAGGACGCCCCTGGCGGCGGTGATGTCCTGACCGTGCTGATCGTAGCCGACGCCCATCACCACGAACATCAGCTTCATGGACGGCTCCGCAACTCCCTGGGCGTCGCTCGCCTGTGGCCGGACGGCCTCCATCCGAGAGGACGCCGGCGCGGCCGCTGGATTAGAGTTCGGAAATTGGACGCGGCGGTGAGGGCGAGAGTGAGATGGTGGGGGATGAGGACGGCGGGAAGTCGGGAGTGGTGGCGTACATGGTCTCGTCTCTGATCAGGAAGAGGATAAGGTTGCTGGAATTAACAGTACCGACAGTGGGCCTAAGACAGAGACACAAGGGCAGGTGGCAAAGAGAAACATACGATGAACATCCGACGAACACAAAATTCGTGTGCCAGGGAACAAAGAAACACATGTGTAATGTATAGCAACTAGTGGAAGGCGCGCCTTTGCGCGCGCGCCCATTTAAAGGGGTGGATGAGGATGTCATGGCATGTTCATAACCGTGTACAAATGTTTTTAGGTATATACTGGACAAAGATGTTTATAAGAGTAAACCTCAAAAGTCATTTAGAGCTCAGGCTGAACACACACCTAAGGAAGCAAATATGAAGTGGAAGCGATGGAAATATTTGACATGTGTTGTCATCCACAGAACTATAGAATATAAGAAACATGTGACGCTTGCAGTTTGATCCCCTGTTAAGAATTGCCTGCACCAGCTATGCAAAAATCTTTTTAGACCGTATTTTGTTTGTCATTCACCTTTTCTGCGAATTCTTTCCTATGGGATGAAAAAAAGCAAATATAGAGTAACACTGACTTCTTAGTCATTACAAACACAAACATGTGCCTAATGTCAAATGAATGTGTAAACAAACAGTTTGCTTGCTTGTACAACTGCATATGTTTTAGTTTTCCTGATCCAAGAGTTGATGACCCCATATTCCATCTTGAAAAACAAAGATCGGCCTGAAAAAAAAGGTGAAACAAAGATAAACATAGATATTTCCAATGGAAGATAAAAGAATATAGGATTTTAGATGCCAACAGCATGGCTCCATAAATTTCAGCTTGTGGACAATCCTTTTTAAATTTCAGCTTGTGGACAGTCCTTTTTTATGAGAAATCCTTTTGCCATCTTTGGTTTCAAAGGAAGGGGCATTATTAGTTTGTCATAATACTGGAAGGAAGATCATACATACTAATTGCAGCTGTTCACTTCCTCGTAACCAAAAGATAGACCTAAAAGCCTTTGTGAAGAAGAAAACCTGAAAGTAACACGAAAATGGATCACACATAAGAGTTCAACGACATATTCTTATAGGAAATGCATGTCAATCTCATGTCACATAAAAGGAATCTGGAGCGCAGCACATAGTATGTGTCGTTATAAAGTAAATCATAGACCACATTTCTGAACAAAGGATATAAACTTCTAAAATTTGTATGTTGCTAATAAAAAAAGGGTCATAAAAAATACTGAACCAAATGAAACAAGGAACCTGTTTGTAGACTGCACTTGAATAAGAAGCGTGAGGCAAGAAACCTGCAACCCGAAGTTGAATGGCAAAAGTGTGCTAGTGTAAAGGATGTGCACAAAACGATTGAAAAAAAGACTCAGTCGAAAATGCTAAAAAAGGAAAAGCAAAAATGTTTCCCGAATGCTCTGATCAGTTAATCGCAGGGACTACATTGTGTTGCATGATATAATACGTCATTTTCACAAGCTCAAGGTATCACCTCATGAAGCAAACTTCAGGTGGTGTTCAGTCTTTATATAAAACAAACATGTCCCTTTAGATAGAGAGCCGGTTAAAACAGGCTACATGGGTATGAACTACTGTGTTATAAACTGCACTATGCTTGTTCCATATAATCCCATAAGAGGCCTTGTACTTCGATGAAACTATACTCAAGCTAGCTTTTTATTATTTTAATTCTGGTAAAAAGTGTTTGCACTATACTTTAATCATACTTCTTTGGGGGCTTGGCTAAATGACCTGCCATATGATATATGTATATCGAAAATGGCAAAGACATGTCATACAACAATCCTATAAAGTTTAGAGGTTCATAACTAATTTAGTTAAGAGCTGAAGATGAGGATACATGACCTGGAAGTTGCAGTCGCCCTGGCTACTTGGTTGTTTGTTCTCTGAGACACTGCATGGCTGTGGCAGCTAAAGGGCCTCCGTCACCATGCCTCAACCTCGATGCTTCTATAACCAACGGCACCAGAAATCCCAGCAAACCATCTGAGTTAATAATCTAAATCAAAACACACAGATGACATTAAGATATGACTTCTTTTAGAAGCCTGATGTGTTTTGTGAGTATAAGGGCATCCTTTCTTTTGAGCCCTGACAGCAAAATGCAATATGTTGGTGAATCAGGAGGCTTCAATCTGTAGGAACAGTGTTGTAGCAACCTGATAGAGTTACTGTTTTGAACAACCAAATAGTGTTGGCCTTAGGTAACAGCGGGATCCAAGTAACATGATAAAACCTCAGGTAGCATATTTGTTTTTTAAAAAATTAGCAGGAGCACATCAAACATATATTTTTTTAAAAGAAAAACTGCATGTGCCTTATTGCACATCTGCATCCTAAATCGTACCCAATCTTAGTTGAGTTGAAGAAATGCAGGGAGCAGAGGACATATGGGGAAAAAACAAAATTGCTTTGAGACACATTTATTTAACTAAACAGCTCCACAGATCAAAAGGCAATGCTTGTGAGCAATATTAATTAGGTTAATCAATTATTTTTTGTTAAATGAGCTTACACAAAGAAAAAACATGATGCTAGATCTTAACTGAATGAATACACAATACTCAGAATGACATATAGTACTGGTAGCACCTAATCAAACAATTTGAAGGCTGACCTTTCTGTCCTGTGCATGGACTGTAGGTAGGATCTGCACAGAATTCCAATAGGAAACAAACCCTACACAGGAGCAAGGAAATCAACAACATAGGAAGTTCTAGAAAGCCTGGCTTTGAGTACTATGAACTAAATAACCACTGCTACAAATTAAGCCTTGACACGAGAACTATGAAACAAACCCTTTGTAGGCAATGAACCAGCCAAAAATAAAAAAAAAAAGGAAAAGGAAACTTTGAAACAAATACCAGTAATATATACAGTTGTAAGAAAAATATGGTTAGCTAGGCTAAGCCAACGAAGCAGTCCTAGCAACCGAAAGGATCCAATTATGAAGCAACTCAAGAAGTGCTAGTTCAAGGAATTTGAGGTAGCAAACTAATTTTGTCACTGACTTCACCCTTTTTTTGTCTATCGCCTGGCATTACCCGTTTTTGTATTGGACCTAAACTTCCATAGGTCTATTCTAAATGAGCCTAGCACAATAGGCAGATTGCAGGGCAAGACACAGCAAAATGTCGGACTGAAATGCTATAGGAACAACCATCGCTGGAGCCTCCAGACGAACGGAAATAACATATATAAAGATATAAAGGAATAAATCACCTCATTTAATTAGGCCTAATAATCTTTTTTTCAAATAGAGTAAGAAACTGAAACCCTCAACTATCAATTCTATCCCAAATTTCAAAAAACATAAATGCAATAGTATTAACTTAAAGGTATGGGACTGGAGCATATCAGAGCACAACAAAATTGATTTACAGATGCATAGCGTGAACAGGAAAAACAATTGTTAAAAACATGGATGGGCGAGAGCTGACGTCAACGGAACCAATAGCTAGGGTTTGCTGTGGCACCTGCAACAACTGAGCACACGCGGAGTAGATCAGGGAGGAGGCAGCCGTGGGAGCCTGGGAGGCAGGGCGGCGGCGGCCACCAGTGAGACCTAGCACGCCAGGCCATGCCATGCCATGGCCGGGACGGCCACAAAGCTGCCGCCGGGCCGACGCAGGGACTGCACAGGGGTGGAGGAGGAGCAGGGCGGCTGCAGCCCCGCCCACGACGGTGGCCGTCGCGCTAGGGTTTCGTCGAGGACACGCCTGGAGGTGACGACGACGGGGAAGGCGCACCAGGAGGAAGGGGGCGGCACGCCGGGGAGAGAAGGGGAGGAGGAGGAGGGCGGCGCTGGGGAGGAGGAGCGCCGCCACCGCCGCATGCGTCTCTGAGCGAGCGCGCGAGAGAGCGAGGCGAGCGGCCGAGGGAGTCCGGTTCTTTTTTTTTTTGTTGGAAACAGGATTCCTGTTTATATTTGGTGGGATGGGGCGGGGGTTTTCGTAAAAATCGCAGGCGGGCGGGTAATCGCAAAACTGCCACGAATTCGGAATTCTCTCTTCTTCGGCGTAGGATTCTTATAATTCCGGGACGAAATAAACCCGAGCGCAGTTACTGTAGACGAGGGGCGTCGATGGATTATAACAAGATTTCGGCAAAGCGAAAGGGTTAGACATAAAAATCCAGTCCGATTTTACACCAATCACAGTGCCGTAAAACCAAGGCGGCACAGTAACTCCTTCGTAGCTGAGCCAATCAAATAAAAGGAACTACGTGGATACCTTGCCTGGGGCGGTAGAATTTGGTGTACAGAAGTTTTCAATTCATAATTTTGCGTGAACAGTAAATTGCGGCCTTAGGCCGATACAATATCCTTCTTACAGGCCCAACCAACCAGAGAAAGCAAATAAGCCCAACCAACTAATAGCAGTAGTAATGGTAATGAGCTGTGACAGTTGCTTATATTAATCTGACATCACGGGGAAATAGCTAGTCCTGCCCTTCAATATGTCGCAGCGGAGATTCCGTGGCAGGAGCAAATACCCGGCCTCCCCCCAATCTGATCCCCAAGAATTCTTGAGGATGTAAGCATTGTAACCCACCAGCAATAGCTCGTGTCGTGGCCCGTTAGTCCCACACGAGTACGGTATAAGCCGCCACCGTAATCCCTGAAAGTCTTCAGGACCACCTCCTCCCCCTTCTCGTTGAGAGTCGTGACGGCGATGCGTACGACCACAGGGCCGTTGTTAACTGCCCAAAGCAATGGTTCCTCGTCGAACTCGTCGGCGCGGGGCACCCGGCGGAACTCTCGTATGTTGGGGAGGACACGGGATGTGAAACTTATGTGGCAAGTTCCACTCCTAGCCCTGTAAGGATAATCCGCAGCCGAAGCCAAGCCATGGTCCATTACGTACCTGAACGCATTTGCGGCCTGGCCTCCAGCGCAGCGACGGCTCCGGGCATCGCAATCCACCAGTTCCTGCACCGACAGCGGTGGCAGGAACTGGATGTTGAAGTCGGTGTTGGCTGCGATTGCATTGTTGGCCTCCATGGCGCCTGTGGCCGCAAAGGCCCAACAGGCGCCGCATGCAAGTTGGTTCCTCACTTGGCGGGCGAGGCGGGCCTCGGCAGCTCTTGTCGCGCCAATCCACCGACGCGGGGGGAAGGCGAGGACAAGGGTGCCGTTGCCCCTGCGCCTCCTCACCGGCCCATCGGGGGAGGTTGGGCGGCGGCGTAGTCATCGGAGTACACATGTAATCCCGATTAAACTCCTCATCGCTGAGGTCCGCAAATCCATTCAGGCCTGGAACAGTTTGGCCTGAGGACTGATTTCGAAGAGCCGCAACCCGATGAACAGTGGCGTTAAATGCCCTGAATCGGTGCAGCCTTTCACTTGAGGGACGCGCTACCTTATAGCGTTTCCCCATCTACTGTAAAGCAGCCACATGGCCTCCTCGCTTTTCATGTCTTTCGTCGAGAAGCTGAGGCCACGGCCCGCCCACTGGCTGCAGCACCGCAGGCAGCGCCAGCGCAGCCAGCAGCGCCAGTGCCGTGACGCCTGGTAGGGCGGCAAGATGACGCTTCATCGGCATGCTTAACTGGTTGGTTGTTTGGTGATTGTCGTGCTTTAGCACTCTTTTTTGAGCTGCGAGCTATGTATATGTGTGTGTATATAGGAAATATATAGGATAGGTAGTGAGCATACTGAAGACCATGCTCTCAGTCTCACACCCGATTCTTTATTTCTTTTCTCTCTTTCTTTTCGGTTTTGTTGCATTTCTTTGGGTTAGGTAGTAAACTAGTTGGGTTTTGTAGTCTGGGTTTTGTTGCATTTCTTTCGGTTAGGTGGTAGACTAGTTGGGGTTTGTAGGTTACGCATGTGGTAGCTGTCGTATAGGTGCGTGCGCTAGTTCGATTTTTATTTCTTTGTGGTTCTTTTATGTTTTATTATTTATTTCTTTCCTATTTTATATTTCTTTCCGCTGTAGTGTAGGTGCGTTTGTAGGTTAGACACGGTGATGAGATTATTTGTTTTCTTTATTTCCGGAGGTTATTAGAATGAAAAGGTTGTAGAGAGGTACGTGAAACAATAAAAGCACTCCTGTAGATTAAATTTATAATTTATGATTATAGGGATCCCAAAACCTATGCGCTTTAAAATTAATGATTCTTTCAAGTACAATTTTTGTGACCTTATCCTATCTTTTGATACATAAATCTTTGGATATCAATTTTACATGTTTGAAAAGAGTTGAAACAGCAACCGATAGAATTTGCATGTATTTCAAAGCAGTCCAAACTTTGACAAATTTTAACAAATAATTGACAGAATTTGTATATATTTCAAATTTGTCCAAACATTGAAAAATCTCAACTTTCATCTGTGCCACCGGACCAATATACAGGCTTCTCAAGTTCCACACTGCCAAGCTTGATAATGGCATGCTTCCAACACCACACGATCCATTTTCATCAAGGTTTTAAATCTCCTCGGACAACTATAGCTGTTTGAGGTTGATCAAACTTTTTGGGTTTGTATACAACTTAGCTGCATCACCCACAGCAGCATCACCCGAGAGGGGGTTAAAAGCAGCATCAACATTTATTTTGCATGTACCCTCCACTGGCCGAGACCAGGCACCTCTTAATGTTGGACCTTTCATCTTCTTATTGGTACTGACAGCAGGTAGCAAAACCTATTTCCCTTTCAGATCTACTGGCACATTCTGTTGTCTGATAACCAACAGTGACTCCATGTAACGTGTAAGAAATTTGACTGAAGTAGCAATAAAAGGAGTAGCGTTCTCATGTATTACCTTGTTTCGAATGTTCCATGTGTGCCAGAACAACATGAATAGATTAGCCAAAACCTCCAAAGAATTATGAGACACCAACATCAGCAACCAATCTGGTCCATTTTGTGCAAGATCCCGTTCTGATGGCAGCGACCAGTGAGTTTGCATGGCTTGCCGGAGAGCCAAGGCATGAGAGCAGCGCACCAGGGCATGATAGGAGTCTTCAGCTTGCTGACCACACAACTAGCACACGTCCTGGTCCTCTAAATGGCGATATTTCTTATTTGCTCTAGTTGGCAATCCATTATTAGCAACTTTCATGGCAAAAACATTAACCTTAGAAGGTACCTAAACTTGCCACAATTTCTTCCATGCAACTCTGCCTTGGTCTGGATTGGAACTAGGCCCCATGTTCCCCACATCATAGAAATTCCAAACAGCCAGCTTGTACGCACTGCGGGCCGAAAAGATACCCGTTTTCTCATAATGCAAGCCACAAAATAGTTTGTTTCATTTGCAGGCAATTTTAACTTGAAAATCTCAGCAATGTCACAAGGGTAAAAATACCTGCGGATAGCCGTCTCATCCCACGAGCCACTGTCATCAGTGAGATGGTTCACCCACCGTAGTCGACAAACACGTCGTGGACCAATCGGTTTTAGGCCATGGCCCATGGGCCGACAGTTGTCTCGCCAAATCTGCATAGATTGTCTGTCACCTATGCGATGAATGACTTCTTGTTTCAATAGTTCCAGCCCATACTCGGGCCTTGTTTAGTTGCTCAAAAGTTAGTATTTTTCTAACTAGCAATTTCGTTTGTATTTAGAAAATATTGTCCAATCATAGACTAACTAAGCTCAAAAGATTCGTCTCGTGATTTACAATCAAACTGTGCAATTAGTTATTTATTTTACTAACATTTAATGTTCCACATATGCGTCCAAAAATTAATGTGATGGAGAGAGAGTGAAAAAATCTAACTTTTGGAAGGTAACTAAACATGGCCTCAATCGCTCGCCAAGTCTGAGAAGCTTCACCAGCCGGAGCTCGATCTAGCAGCTTGCTGTTCGGATAGTATTTGGCTTTCAAAACCCATGCACAGAGGCTATCGGGGAGTGCTAGTAGTCTCCATGCCTGACAAGCCAGCATAGCCTGGTTCATCAAACGGAGGTCCTTAAAGCCCATGCCACCAAAAGCCTTTAATTGGCATCACCAGCTTCTCCCATGGGTTCCACTACACATTTCGGCAGCCATTTTCAGCCCCCCACCAGAACGCCCAGATCTGCTTCACAAGTTCATCACACAAGGTCAGCAGAAGTTTAAAAATACTCATGATATACATAGGGAGAGCTTGGGCAACTGATTTAATTAGTCTCTTTTACAGCAGCCGAGAGAAATTTCTCCTGATAGGCTGAGACATTCTCTTGACATTCTCTTATGTAGCCTCGCCTCAAGTGGTTGGAATTGCCCACGATGAACCCGACCATGTGGAGTTGGGAGGCAAATATATTTCTCCTCGAAGTCCACCCTTTCCACTCCAAGCACAGTTCAGATTTGAGCAGATATCATTGGATCTAGGTTCTCATTAACCAGCAAGGAACATTTACTTGGACTTTTTTTTTAACCGAGGGAACCCCCATTTCCAATATCAAATAACGGAAATACATTGTTTAGAGTTTTTGGAAAGGGAAAAACGACAGACAAAGGAGTACCAAAGTATTACATGTTTGGCTCATCAGCATGAGCATAGCAACAGAGAGCTAGAACTAAGCAGAACTAACATGTCAGGCCAACAGAATGACCCACCCAGACAAAGGATAAACAACCAAAAGAGGACAGATTTATCTAGGCCGCCACATTAAGATAGATACTCTAGACATTTAAGTTTGTTTCCTCAGCTTTCACCGCCTGGTTGTACAGCCTCCTAGTCCCCTAGTTTCTTCTGATCTTGCTTTTGTTTGTTTGCCAGGATCCTCACCGCGGTTTGCTTCATCTTGTTAACAGCATCTTCCAGGACCTCCTTCTCAATACCTGCATGTAAACCGGCCCAGTAACTCATCAAGGCACCTGCATGACAGACTATGGATAATGGTGTTACTGCCTTTGAATTTTCAAAACACACTTTATTCTTGGTCTTCCATATGGCCCAGCATATGGTAGCAATCCTAGGGAATGAAACAATCCCCACTGTTTTAACCATTTCTCACACCATTTCCAAGTCTGTCTTAAGTTTTTAGGTATGTCACAAGCCCCTAAGCAGGTGGCAAAAGTAGCCCATACAGCTTTGGCCATACTACAAGAGAATAACAGATGATCAACAGTTTCAGTTTGATTACAAAAACAGCAGGAAGGATTTCCAGGCCATTTGCTTTTCTTCATGTTGTCCCTTGTAAGAATAGCAATATTGAGAGTGAGCCATAAGAAAATTTTGATCTTTTCAGGAATTTTACATTTCCAGATTTTCTTATGATAGGTCCCAGAATCATTAATAGTCAAAGCTTTGTAGGTTGATTTGACAGAGAATTGAGCCTTATCACCAAATTTCCAGGTTATCATATCAGGTTCCTCTGATGTATTAACAGAGAGGGTCTTTTCTAATAAAAAAGCCAGCCATCTTTATTTTTGTTGTCCAGCCACCTAGTAAAAGTTACTGAAAGAGGATAGCAACTCTAATTTCTTTTTGCACACATAATTCAAACAACTCATTGAACAACACTTTTAAAGGCTTATCAAATAGCCAAGTATCATGCTAGAAAGGAGTGGATTTACCATTTCTAACTTGAATTTTCCTCCCAAGACCATCTCCCTTATCTAATTTCCACAACCATTTACATAAAAGACTAATATTCACATCTACTTGGACTTAGTAGCTGCCCTGAACAATTTTCAAAAGTGGTGATAGTTGATTTAACCACTTGGGCCTGCTCCATATTAGCTCTGAAGAAGAGAAGGTTGTCATCTGCAAATAACACGTGTGATACACTAGGTGCTCTCCTGCATACTTTCACCCCTTATAAGCATCCTGTCTTACCTTATGTTTTAACAAGGTAGAGAGACCATCAGCAACTAACAAGAACAAATATGGTGAAAGCGGATCACCTTGTCATAGACCACGTGGCGGGGAAAAGGAGTGCGACGGCACCCCCATTGAAGTGTATTGAGTAGCTTACAATCAACAAACATGATATGATCCACTGCACCCACTGACTATGAAAGCCCAGCTTCACCAACAACATTTTTAGAAATCCCCAGTCCACAAGATCGTACGCCTTCGATAGGTCCAGCTTTATGCACAAAAGTTCTTGACATTGTCCCTCTGAACTGCATGAATACATTCAAAGGCTATCAGAGCATTATCTGTAATGAGCCTTCCAGGAATAAAGGCACTCTGTTCATCTGAATCAACACTATCCAGAACGAGTCGCAGCCGATTCACTAAGCACTTGGAGATCACTTTATAAATCACATTGCATAATCTAATCGGCCTGAAATCTTTGAGCTCCACTGGATCGTTTCCTTCGGGATAAGAACTATAGCAATGTCATTAACACCTGAAGGCAAAAAACCATCCCGAAAAAATTCCTGCACAACAGCAACAACATCCTCTTTCACCACCTCCCAATGCCTCTGGACGAACCGTTCCAGAAAACCATCAGGTCCTAGTACTTTTATAGTGGCCCCATATGAAATAATGCATCTGAAATTTCCTCCGGTGAAAAAGGCCGGCACAGATCCTGGTTCATTTCCTCTAAGATCCTTGGCTTACACTAGTACCGAAATTCTTTTTTGTGGCGGGCGATTTTCCTTTTGCGTGGCGGGCATGGCAGCCCGTCACCAACGAAAGGTCACGGTTAATCGTGACCTTTTGCGTGGATCAGCGGCGAAGCCAGGAAAAATGGCCACCGGGGTCGGTACTCAAAACTAACCGAGCATTGATTTATAGGTTGTGATAATATAATGCCATATATAACATAAATTAACATGGTAGTGCTACATATTGAGACAAAATAAACTATTACAAATCACAATAGTAGTTACCTCTTACAAAGTCACTCGACGATTACGATCCTCCATCCTGTGAAAGCGAACTATTACATCGTCAATTGGAATTGTGGCCAAAAATCCTTGTTCTCCTAACATCTTTGTAGCTTTTCACCTATGTAATCTGATATCCTCCTTCTATTTGCTGGATCATATGGAAGCTCATCAAAATTTACCTCATGCCGTGAGATCCGCGAAGTGCGCTGAATACAGTTAGTGTTTGCTGAAGGGACACGAACATCTACATCTCCATCTCTTCTTGCTCTTGAAGTGTCCCCATTATTATTCTCATCATCGCCGGCTGGTGGCAATTTTCTTTTAAAGAACCCATCCAATTTGCTTTGAGTGCCTATCAAATCAGTCATCATAAAAGAATATAAATATATAATAGATGCTAATGCGCAACTCTGCAAGGTGCAAGCCGTACTGATACTGAACTAGTGAATTTGGCAATTAGCATACGCATACATACATACCTGACATCTTGATCCGAAAGACAGTAACGAGGATCACGGAGGCCAGGCCAGGCCAGGCCACGAAGCTTTTTGCGGTTTGCCGCCGGCGGCTGCCTGCTTGGCCCTAGGATTTGTGAGATTGTATCGTGTGCTGCCGTGCAATCTGGACGGTAACGAGGATCACGGAGGCCGGCATTCTGGACCTATGACTAAGGAAATACTCGATGGACTCTGGCTGGGCTCAGCAAGTCAGAAGAAATTGGACTTATTAGTGCTAATGGGCTGTTAGGTGCTGGCCTGCCGGGGTCTAGACACTTTTTTTACCGGGGTCTACCACGGCAAAAATTTGCGAGCGTACACGTAGAACGCCGAAGTCGTCGGTGTCGGGCGACCCGTCGACTGTACGTAGCCGCCATCGGCGTGGCGGGCGGCGGCCACGCATAAGAATCAAGCCGTGGCGGGCAACATAACGTGCCCGCCACGCAAAGATGTTATCCGTGGCGGGCGCGTTACGCCGCCCGCCACGGTTAAGTTTATTATGCGTGGCGGGCGGCTTATGTTGCCCGCCACGGCTTTTTAAAAAAAAATAAAATGCCATATATTATATATATATGTATATACATATAACTGCTATTTAGGAAGTTGTGCTCTTAATACTATTTAGAGCCACGGCGGCGCTGCCCCTAGCTCCGGCGACCATCCATTCCCGTAATTGACACATACTCCCTCCGTCCCTTTTTGTTTGTCTCTAGAGAAGCGTGTTTGTGAGGGAAACACGGTTCTTTAGAGACAAACATTTAGGGACGAGAGGGAAATCTGCGAAAGTAAGTATTACTACTGGTGTGCCTTTCATGCGGTGCGTGCATCCCGCAACCGTAAATGACTCATATGCAAAAGTAACTCCTACTACCAACTCAGTCAAACACACCCGCTAGAGTAACTATTACTACTGGAGTCAGCATACTATTACTACCGGAGTCAGCTAGAGTAAATATTACTACTAGAGTCAGCGTACTATAACTATAGCTGAGTCAGCATGGAGGTGCACCGCTTTCCACAACATTAAATACTTCATCCTCAAAGAGTAAGTATTACTACGAGTTGGATAACCAAACCCCGTGCCTAAATTTCGCCAGCATTAACTTGCAATTTGCGTTTATATACTTCATGGGAACCGGCAGGACAAGGCTATATACTTCCTCAAAGAATATATGCTTTTCTTCAGCATCAGCAGAGTGGGAACCGGACGCCATGGCCATCGACGAGGCTGGCGAGAACCAGCAGGACAAGGCTGCCGACTGCTCCTGCTGCTACTTGACGGCGTACGTGCGTCTGTGACTGATGGGTGTTGTCAGTGTGCTTTCACGTGTGTATCTTATCGGCTCTTCTTGGTTTTTTTTTTTTTTCAGGAAAAGCTGGTGAGTTTTGATGCGAAAGTTGTGTTTCTGTAGGGTTTGGGTTTCATGGAGGTTCTTCGATCTCCTGGTGTCTGGGGTAACTTACGTGTACGTACGTATGAGGCTGTGTAACCAATCCGATCATGGGTGCATTGGGATGGTTGGTGTCCTAGGTGCCCCCTAGATCCCGGCGACGACCTTCACCTCCCAGATGCCGACGCCTGCGCTGTTTCCTTCAGATTGTTTTGTTTCATTCGTTGACTTGGGGATTGAAACCTTTGGCTTGCGCAGATGGAGGCAGCTACTTTGGCCACGATGCAGCATTGGAGACACGGACGTGACCTTGTCGGCAGTGCTCGACGGCAGTGCTCGACATGGGGACTTGCTGACTTGAACTGTGGTGCGCACGAAATCCCCATCTCCACGGGAGCAGCAAGATGGTATCCTGCATTGCTGTGCGTGTGAATGTCGGCCACTTCCACGTCGGCGCCCGGCGTATTGCCTTCCAGAGGCAAACATGGCCTCATTGCAATTTTAGATCGAAGGATCTCCTATGTCTCTCTCTCAAACAGATAGCAGAGTAGCTAGTTTCTCGCTCTCTCAACCAGATAGTAGAGTACTAGTTTCTCTCTCTCTGAAACAGATAGCTTGCATCTCCATCTTCTTTAGTATCTAGTTTTGTATCAGCTTGTTGCACGAGTTTCACATGTATCTGTAATCTGCGTTTGTAATGTATGTGTTCATGATGTATGTGAATATGATTGATTTGATTACTGGATGTCCGAAGAATTTGTTTAATTTTACTGCTACAGTTCAGAAAGCTGTTTTATTTGTTGAGAAATTTTTCTTGTTAAGAAAGTAAAAAAATACTACCAAAAATAAAGAGAAAAGCAGAAAGAGTTGTATATCTTACTACTAATTTAATAGAGATAAAAAAAAATTTGAACGGATAAATAGAGAGAATTCAGAAACGTCCAAAGAGTCAGACCAATCATGTCAATTTATGGTTAATTAACTTCCTAAATTATAGCGGTTACCTTTTCTGTTATTACGGTTTGCAAAAGTCAAACAAATTACTATCAAATACACGAGTTTTGCGGTTGCAGGAAGAGATTAGGAGTAAGCTACGTTTTGCCTATTTAACGGTTGGGAGAAAGACTTACGGTTGGAACGTTGTTAGGCACGTGAACGTGATTTGTGGGGTTGCTTTTCGTAGGGGTAGTAATACTTACTCCCCTGATGATGAAGCGGTAGTAATACTTACTCCCCTGATGATGAAGCTAGTTATCTCTCTGGTAGTAATACTTACTCTTGGGGATAGATCATTTACGGGCCGCAAGGACAAAGCTGTAGTAATACTTTCGGTTGCGGGATGAAACTTTACTGTTGCGGGAAAGTTCTGACACGTCTGGTAGTAAGACTTATGGTTGTGGGAGGGAATATTACTGTTGCGGGGACACCGTGCTAGCAAGCTGGTAGTAAGATTTATGGTTGCGGGAAGACATTTACGGTTGCTGCAAAACTTTTACGGTTGCGTGTGGACTTTTACGATTGCGGGAGGAGAACTTTACGGTTGCGGGAGGACTTTTACTGCCACAGGGACGCTCGCCGGAGCTAGTCGTTGACCCGCCGGTGCTCTAAATACTATTTAGAGCGTACAACAACCAAATAGCGCAGTCCTGTATATATGTATGTATATATATATATATATATATATATATATATATATATATATATATATATATATATATATATATATATATATATATATATATATATATATACACATATACATCTATCAATCCATACACACATATATATATATAAAAAAGACAGATACTCAAATATATATCATATACATATATATACATCGATTCATATATACAAGTTTCACCGATCGATCGATCCATTTGTTTATATCCAACAAGTACTAGTTAATTACAACATCTATACAAAAATTGCGAGCTATATGTTGACTGGATGAAGATAGTCCTTAAGCCCTAGCTCTTCCCATCTCCTTAGCGGCGCATACTGTGGAAACAGCCCCAGCTCACTGTCCACGTTGAAGTACGGCTGGCTTTCGTGAACTACCATGTCTAGAACGAACTTGCAGATGTCTGCTACTGTGCGCCTGAACCGCATCTCGTCGGTTGCCCTTTGTAGTACCCCTTTCCACTTGTTCTTTGAGTCCTTGAGTTGTCGGTAGCTGGATTTGTACCTTTTGCAGGCCCTGAGGAACTCACAGACGAAGAATCCACACAAGTTTGATCCGTCTGGTTGTTTGAGGCACTGCACACAATAAACTTTATTAGTAATATCGAAGCAATAGCTAGGTAGTCGTACTAAGAAAAACTATGTTTCATTTACGTACCGGGAAATCTCGCTTGATTTTGAGTGTATCTCCATGGCGCTCCTTACACTTCTGGGATCGTCGATCCCAGCAGTTCGGATCCTTCAAGTACTGCCTTGCAGTAGTAAGCGCTATACGAAATGCACTATATTGTCAACAATATATGATATTCGACTCTAGTAATTGAATAAGGAGTTCATCGATCACTTACAATCTCAAGATTTTTTCGAATTGTCGGTAGGGTTTGTGCCTCGTAGTGAGTCAAAGACAACGGCCCTCCCGTCCTGAGGAAAGATCATGAAACAGATCCAATGTCCTACGAGCCCCATTCCGTATTGGTAAGGCGCCAGAATACATCGATATCCATTTTCCTTGACCTTTTTCATCGCTGATATGACGTACTCCGCTACTTCCAACTTGTTAGCTTTTTCGTTCTTATCCCAGATCTTCTGTCTTTCCTCGTCCGTCAAGTTCACCAGGTCGGGATGGTCCGCTCTTAGCTTATAACCGATGACCTGCCTCTCACAGATGTGCCATGGAGAGAGGTAAAGAATACCATTATTTAACTTGTGGCCTGCATCGGCGCTCAACCTACAAGGACATGTGGCTGTGGCATAGGTACCTTTGAAACAAAGAATCTATATACGGATGCAAGGGACATGTGCAAGTAAAATTGCGCTTACATCGTAAACAAGGTGACTTGGGCAACGTCAATGTCCTGTCGACGAAGTAGTCTCGACATGTCGTCGAATGTAACCAAGAACTGGAGATCGGTGTGGTAGTGGAAGCACTCCTTAGGAAGAAGGACACTGAAGGAATGCAATCCACGCTTTGCGCACTCTATGTACCATGCATGGAACTTCCGAGTCTCCCAGTCCTCGGCATCGATGAGCTGGGCCTTTGGGATCATGAACTTCCCAAACTCGAATGAGCCGGGGCATTCGTCCGAGACAAACCCGACATAAGGTGGGGATTTTGGCCTGCAAAAGCGGTGGTACAAATGTTAGCTACGGTTGCGAAAAGAAGTAGCTAATAACATAGTACAACTCGTTGTTTCAGCGGGGCATACCTTTCGGATCGAACATCTATTACTGGGGGCCTCTTGGGTTTAGGGTACTTGTCGGCTACGACCTCCTCTTCATCGAATGTCGGCTTCTTCGGTGGTGGAGGGCATTTGCTAGGTCCAGGTCCTTTTTGCTTCCCCGGCGCTTGAGGTGTTGTCCATTGGAGGCCTTGAGTGTAGATGGGTGTCTCGCTCCCTACTCTCTCCTCAGGACCTGGCAACGTGTTTTCGCCAGTTGCTTCCTCGTATATTAAGCGTGGCGGGCGCGTTAAGGCGCCCGCCACGTGAGAGTGCGGACCCCGCCCGGTGGCGAGGGCGGATCATTTCCGTGGCGGGTTCAAATTGCGCCCGCCACGGAAAAGATCCGCCCCCCTGCTTTCGAAAATCAAATCGGTACTGGTGTTAATAAGATCAATGAGATCATCCGGCTCCACATTTGGGTCAGCAGTATACAAATTGGAGAAAAAATCAGTTGCCATCTGGGCAATTGCGAGGCTGCTGATAAAATACAAATTTCATTGCAGGGGCATGTGGACATAGTTGCGGCGAAGTTGTTCGCTGAGGTTACTGCAACACATCGGGGCCAGCAGCACACCCGTTCGGCCCTTACCGGAGAGCGCGACGATACATACACTCATCGAGCAGAGCCGTGACTCTGTGTGCAGCCGTGGACATGGCCTGGGATGTATGGCACAGCTTTTGGTCTAAAGAAAATGAGACAAACACGGAGAACACCAACGTCATCCCGAACATCGCGTAAATATTAAAAAATAATATCACGCAAAGGAACTAAAAAAGGGCATGAACGGCGTCCCACAAATTATATCTGCAAACTTGAGGCCCACTCAAAGTCTTCAGTCCACTCTGTCGTCAACAACATGCCACCGAAAATGATTGACCGGCAATCTTATCTTCTTCTCCGATTTCTGCATTAAAAGTGGGCTAACGGATCGGGTCACGTCGCCCGATAACCCTGTGGCCGTTGGATCGAGTCATCACGCGATCGGGTCCGTCCAATTCGAATTGGTCGGGTCTTCAACCTGAATTGTCATCTGCCCAACTGTCACTAAGCTTCGCGGGGCGACGCTCATCCCCTTTGCCTTTGCCTACTCCGCCGCCTCCGTTCACTGCTCCCCACCTTGCGCCACCGGAGCGGGTTGGAATAGCAACAAGCACGTCAGGTTCTCGGACACCACCTGAGGCGCTGGCGTGGTGGAGATCAAGCGGCGAACCCTCGGCACGACGGCTTCCGGTCACAGCCAAGGCGTCAGATGAACTGGCCGCCGGTCCCGCCGCGTGCGGCATCGCGCAATCCTAGCCATCGGCGTGAGTACCTTGACGTGATGACACCGGAGCGGGTCCCTGCCACCATCACTGCAACAACAGATTACTCATCATATCTCCCCTAGAAAAATCTGACACGTAGGAACCAAAGATACTACCATTGTTGGCCTCGTCTTTCTGGAACCAATCCTCGGCCCATCCTGCTCGCCAAAAAAAAAAAAAAAAAAAAAAAAAAACCGGGCCATTCCATGCTTGTTACTTTACCTTCACGTGAGACAACACTTGACCAGGGCCGGTTAGTCAATCGATCCACAAACGGAAGAAGGGGGGGGGGGGCGCCGACCAACTTTAGGTGGGCCGGCCCACCTAAAGGCCGCGCCTCCTTCGTCTTCCTCCTCTCGACGGACTCGCCTACTCCCCTTCCCCATTTCTTCTTCTCCCTCGCCGAAACCCTAGCCGCCATTGTCGCCGCCGCTCCGAACTCGAACACCGCCGCCATGGATCGACCTCCTGCTCCCCCGCCGCCTACCCATACCCACCCGAATGGGTCCTGTCCCGCCCAGCTCGGCGGCGCCCCACCGCCTCGCTCATCTGCCGGCCGAATCGGCCGCCGCCGCCGTGTCGGCGGCAGCGGCCAGCCGGCCGGGCTCTTTCTATAGCCCGGGGGGGAGGGGGAGGGGAGCTCACCGACCCTAACCGGGAAGCTCGCCGGCGTCGCCCTCGCGTCCTCGCTCCCCGAAGCAGGCCTTGGGCCGGCCCGCCAAAGGGGTGGTCGGCGCCTAACATTGCCGGAAGAGAGGACGGGGCCGGTCTTGTCTTGTGTTTTCTTAGGCCTACACTGAGCCCAATATAAATAGGGAAAGTAATAATAATCTCAAATGTTGCTAAAAAATATTCATCAAATATATAATTGAGTCTGTCTACTTATATTTATATTTTTTTTAAAAAAAAGAAGTGCGTTTGTCTATCTATCTGTCGCTCGGGTGTTTTGGCTCGCGAAAACCCTCCATTTTTGTCCATTGCGTTGGTCGCTGCGCAGGCATGCATCGCCAGGCACCTTGGCCTAAACACCAGCGGCCAGCAAGAGTGCAAGGCTGCTTCATCGTTCTACGGGTTGCTGCCCCCATGTACTTTTGGACTAATAGCACGAGCTAAAAGCTGTATTCTGATGATAATTCTAAACTTTAATACATGTATGTACTTTTGTGTGTTTACCTCCAGGCCCAAGAAGACACACTGCGTCTGATCGATCGGCGGCGATCGCCATGAGGCTCTGTGTCGTGCTGCTCGTCCTGCTGGCGCTCCTTCTTCTGGCCGCCACCGTCGTTGTGCCGGTGAGGCTCCTTGCCGCCGTCGTCGTCGCACCGGCGCCTCCTTTGAATCCCTCTCGTGTCAAGGTCCTCTCGTGGCAGCCAAGGTATATAAACAGAGACATGCCGACATCTATCGAGCACGTAATGTATTAGTAGCTGACGAGCTGATGTTTTTGTTTCGTGCTCGATCGTCGTGCTTCGCGTATATGCAGGATCTTCGTGTACAAGGGGTTCCTCTCCGACGACGAGTGCGACCACCTCGTGACTCAGGTGAGTGACCAAGTAAGTAGTAAACTACTGCCTGTGATTACTGTGATGGTCGAATTGAACAGAACAGGCGAAGGAGACCATGGTGGCGCACAACCAGTCCGGCTACAGCCAGGGGCGCACCAGCTCCGGCGTGTTCCTCAAGAAGCGCCAGGTACCCTCCTCAAGAAGCTCCGGCTGCAGGGGATCGATCAGTATCTCTGGTCCATTGACGGCAGCTGATCGATGCCCCATGACACTATAACATGTTTTATCTTCTTGTCTTGTCAAGGACCCGGTGGTGAGTAGGATCGAAGAGAGGATTGCGACATGGACATTTCTTCCTCAAGGTGAAATTACTAGCCTGCAATGCATACTTACCTACTCAGTTATATTAATTAGGATGTTATATATATATTTACTATATTCAGTCTGGTGAGGCCTTTTGACATACGTATGTTATTAGTAATAACCAAAGAGTGATTTGATTTCAACAGAGAATGCTGAGGGCTTGCAGGTACAGCGCTACGAGCATGGACAGAAGTACGACCAGCACATGGACCAGGGTTTAGGATACTGGTATGAAAAAAAGTCTGTCCCCGTTCATGGGCCGGCACATGGAGTAACACAAATATCAGGTCAAATGTAAATAAATTATTACAATTGAGTTTTTAAAAAGTTGGTATCATTATAACTTTCTAATCCATCATCCATAAAAAGATATAACAACAACAAAATAACACAATATATCACTGAAGTAGAGCCCACAATAATATATAGCGTGCTAACGGTGGGCGAGTTGCATATGTTAGTGTCGTTGAATATGGAGGATCATTTTAGTGTGGTTTAGTGTAATTTTGGAGTGGAAGAAGATGATTTGAACCGATTTTTTGACTGATGCAAAATGAATTTGGACCTCAACACAAAAATTTCAACGATATGTCGCCGAAATCATAAACCCTAACTTGGACTACTACAGGTTGAGCCCGCGAGCCCGGGAAAGCCCCCGGTATGCCACCGTGATCATGTACCTGTCGACCGTCGATAAGGGAGGCGAGACTGTGTTCCCCAAGGCCCAGGTACCCACAGATTCCATTTCCATGTTCTTGCGGTGTATGTCCACTATTTATCAACTGATGAATGTTGTATATATACCGACGCACTGCCATCACGAAGGGATGGCAGTCCCAACTCAAGGATGATACTTTCTCTGAGTGCGCACACAAAGGATTGGCAGGTAATCTCATGCACACGTACTGTAAAATTCTAGCACACACCATGTCTGTCTTCAAGAATAGAAGCATCGGGCTCCACACCTCCGAGAACTAGATCGAAACCCGATAGATTTGCTTGTTCCATTTGGATGCAAAGTGAAACCGGTGAAAGGTGACGCCGTGCTCTTCTTCACCTCCATGCCAATGGAGCGCCCGGACCCGCTGAGCCTCCACAAGAGCTGCCCGGTGATCCAAGGCGAGAAATGGTCTGCGCCCAAGTGGATCCACACCAGGTCCTACAAGAATCCCCCCGGTAGTAGTTCGAAGGATGCGCCAACAAAGGTCGAAAAGAGCTGCGAGTGTGTGATCCATCCATACTGTTTTTTCAAGGTTGTCTCATGGAAGGCATTGTATGAAACTAAAAAATGAGGCCTACTAGTCTAGAAAAATATAAGTAAAATAATATGTACGATATACTAATGTAATACATTGCAATAAGATATGTTAAGAATGGTATGTATGTTGCACAATCTTTACTTGAATAGCATCATTCTTTTAGTGTTCTTTGAAATGAAATCATCAATAATATGACTCACCAGCATTCGGAGGAGCCAAGTCATCACTATTATGGTCCATGTGAGTCTTTTTGTGTTGACAGGATCATTGTCAACATTACTTTCAATTGCTTGCCCCTTCGAGGGGTGGGGCGTCTTGGTGAGAAGTTTCGCGAGGTAGCAAAGTTCGCGACCTGGGCGGGTGTGATTTAGAGGGCGGGATCGGACGGCGTGGAAGCGCTACCGTTCCAAGAACAGTAAAATGAGTCTTGTGACGGAGGGAACGGTTTCTACGAAAATTATAGGTTATAAGAAGGGATGAAGTGTCACCTATGCTTTCTCTTTGGAGGTCTTGGAGACTTGGATCCTTCCATCATTCGTGACCTTTGTTTTAACCAGAATCCTACGTCCGCGCAAGTCTGCCGGACCAAGCAAAAAGCAATGCCTGCCAAGTTTTCTTTAATTTTCCTTTCCAAGAGGGAAATGACGAGAGAGGGAGATGCTGTTGTCTGCTGTTGCTGCATGATTAAAGATTCTTTGCTTAGTTTCAAAAAAAAAAAATAAAAAATCTTTGCTTTGCTTATTACTTCTGTGGCTGCGAAGGAAGCAGGAGAAGAAAACAAACCAGGGGCGGATAAGAAGGAAACCGCTTTTGCAAAACCAGAGCATCTCTCTCTCTCTCTTGCGATTAAGAAATGCGCGCTTGCCTGCTTTGCATACCATCTGTGCTAGAAATATAATTTTTTTTTTTGAGATTACACGGTACACTCAGACACTCAATTCCAGTTGTGCTAAAATCCAATCAAACTTATAAGAAAATGCATAAATATAGAAAATGAATATACAATAAAATATAAGTACATTCCACTTAATGATCTTTTTTATTATGTTAGAATCGTATTGTTTTCGACATAAATGGAGTAGTATATAGTATATGAGGAGAATGAAAGCGACGACCATTTCTTTATTATTACTGTCGCTGAGAAATGGCCCGGACACGAACAAGAACGTTCGGTCCAATCATATGCCTTTCAGAAATAAATGAAAATAAAAACAAAACTTTTAAGTAAAAATAATGAAAAGAAAAATAGAGTGGACCAAAGCAACATCTACAAGAAACCGCAAAGATGGGAGGGAGGCCCACGAGAGCACAGTGGACGATGGGCTTGTGAGATTCCCTCCGTTACTCGCCGTGCAAAAGTCACGCCGTCCAGTCCAAACGGACGTGGCCGTCAAGCGCACGGCAGGGCCGACCTGCTCAATTATTTCTTCTCGAGGTCGATCTTGGATTGCTACCTCTAATTAGAGGCTCTGTTTTGTTCATTAAAAGACTGTTGTAGCATCACGACCACCAATGAATATGAGCTAAGCGCAATATTTCTATTTTTTTTATGAGCACCACTTCCACACTAGCAAGCTGCAACCACATATTCGTAGCCCTAGCTTTCTATAGATATACACTTAAACTTAAATAATAACTTAGCTAGCTTAAATTAACCGTCTTTTTTACCAACTAATAGACTAATAGTATCCCTATAAGATTTTTTTTCCGTAGATTTACTCTCTAAATTCTTGTTTGAAAAGCCATTTTAAATAAAGAATGTTATCTATAACTTTATATTCTATAATGACTTCCCTATATGTTGTGTGCACTTTGAAGAGTCATAACTGTTCTCCATCTTTGGTTAGCAAGAAACCAAGAATAGGGGATAAATATATTTAGAGGTCTCCTATAAATATAAAAAGGATATAATATAAATAGGCTTTTGGAGTTGCTCTAACGGCTAGAGAGCCAAAAAAATAATACTCAACATCTAAATTAGGTTTTTTTAGCCCACCCAAATAGGTCCTACATCAGTATTATTATATTTCAAAGACTTATATTTTAGATATTAACTCTGAAGCTTATATGATTTTCAAGGTAACTTAATCTTGGATGCGATGTTGACGACCTTTTCTACTAAGTGCCAAATTTATTGTGCCCTTGTGTAAGTACTTAAAAATTACATGTTATGTTTAATCGTTTTACATAAAAAGTGAACGTTTTTTCTTGGGTTCTATCGAGATAGCACATATGTAACGATAATTATTAATCTAGATAGCACTATGTATATAGGTATTATTATTCATGAAAGTTGGTGATATACGTGGACACGGTGTTCCGTAGAGAAAATGGATTCAAGCTTCTGCATGATTGAAGCAAATGGTAATAGTAACGGTGTTAACTTTATATATATTATTTTTTTCCCCAATCCTTAACGGCCACCTACCCCGGGTAGCAAACGTCGTCAGCCTCCTCGATATCTCCGCGGCGGCTTCGGCTTTTTCCGCGCAATTGCGTGGTGGGGACGGACTCCACGAGAGACATCGACGCAACCGCCTCTCGCCGCTGGGCCCCACCACCGCTCGGTGCCGTAGCCTAACGGGACTCCCCGTGTATAAATTGGCCCTCATCCCTCCCTGCCTCATCCATCGAAATCCCCAATCCCATCTTCCCATCGCCAAGAGCAATTAATCGAAGCGAAGGAGCAGCCCCTCCAGATCCTCTCAAGGTACGGCGAGTTTTCGATTCCTCCCCTCTCGTATGCTTCCTTGCCCTCGTGTTCGTAGTAGCGTTTGATTAGGTATATGCTTTCCCGTTCGTGTTCGTCTTAGGGTTTGATGATTAGGTCGTTTGAGGCGATGATGGCCTGCTCGCGTCCTTCGATCTGTCTGATTTGCGGGTCGAGGTGTAGATCTGCGGGTTGTGATGTGATGAAGTTATTTGGTGTGATCATGCTCGCGTGATTTCTGAGCGTCGAGCTTGATTGAGTAGATATGATGTTGGACCGGTTGGTTCGTTTGCTACACTAGGGTTGGGTTGGGCTGGGCTGATGCCTGATGCGCGTGATCCCGCCGCAGGCAGGACTTGCGTTTGATTGCCAGATTTTGTCACGATATGTGATTTGATTTTGATTTTTTAGATATGTAGCTTCTGCTTATATGCCAGATGCGCCTACTGCTCATGTGCCTGATGATAATCATAGATGGCTGTCGAACTTACTAGTCGATTGTCGAATCTTGTATCATGTGGTCTGGAGACTTTCATCTAATTATTTGGCCCTCTACTTATGTTGCAATTATATGTGATTTGGTTTAGATTGTTTGTTCCACTAATAATCTCTAAAAGGACGCTACTTAGATTGCTGTTTATTCTTTTTAGTAGAATATATTGGTAGATAATAATTGTAGATCACAATTAGTTGATTGTTGAATCTGTACCACGGCATAATTGCTTAATTCCTAAACAAATGCAAATTTGACTGATCCATGGATGATTTGTGTTCTCTAGTGTGAAATTCTATAGCTAGTTGTTAGTATATCTTCATATGCTTAATGCTGTATGTGCCTTCTGCTCATGCCTGATGTCAGTTAACTAATTAATGGATCCTTAAGTCACATATGAAGGACATACCATGGCACAATTGATTAGTCACTGAACCCATGTAATTTTACTGCTCCCTGCATGTTCTGCTAAATCTTTCTATTCTGGATCATATATCATGTGTTGTGTTTTTTGTAATGGTTCTCTTACTTTAAATGCTATGTAGTTCTGGTACTTGTTAGAAAGATCTGCTTTATAGTTTGTTGCCTATCCTTCAAATTAGTATGCTGAGCAGCTGATCTTACAACTACGTTTCATGTTTCCATTCTTTTCTGTTCCAACAATTGATCAGTCTATGGTTGCTTACTCTTCTTCTGTTCTTCCATGTTTGCAGATGCAGATCTTCGTTAAGACCCTCACTGGCAAGACCATCACCCTTGAGGTTGAGTCCTCAGACACTATTGACAACGTCAAGGCTAAGATCCAGGACAAGGAAGGCATTCCTCCGGACCAGCAGAGGTTGATCTTTGCTGGCAAGCAGCTCGAGGATGGCCGTACCCTAGCTGACTACAACATCCAGAAGGAGTCCACCCTCCACCTGGTGCTCAGGCTCAGGGGAGGCATGCAGATCTTCGTCAAGACCCTCACCGGCAAGACCATCACCTTGGAGGTGGAGTCCTCGGACACCATCGACAACGTGAAGGCCAAGATCCAGGACAAGGAGGGAATCCCCCCGGACCAGCAGCGCCTCATCTTCGCCGGCAAGCAGCTCGAGGATGGCCGCACCCTCGCTGATTACAACATCCAGAAGGAGTCGACTCTCCACCTTGTGCTCAGGCTGAGGGGTGGCATGCAGATCTTTGTCAAGACCCTCACTGGCAAGACCATCACCTTGGAGGTGGAGTCCTCGGACACCATCGATAATGTGAAGGCCAAGATCCAGGACAAGGAGGGCATCCCCCCGGACCAGCAGCGTCTCATCTTCGCCGGCAAGCAGCTTGAGGATGGCCGCACCCTTGCCGACTACAACATCCAGAAGGAGTCCACCCTTCACCTGGTGCTCCGCCTTCGTGGTGGCATGCAGATCTTCGTCAAGACCCTCACCGGCAAGACCATCACCCTGGAGGTTGAGTCCTCTGACACCATCGACAACGTGAAGGCCAAGATCCAGGACAAGGAGGGCATTCCCCCGGACCAGCAGCGTCTCATCTTCGCCGGCAAGCAGCTTGAGGATGGCCGCACCCTCGCCGACTACAACATCCAGAAGGAGTCCACCCTTCACCTGGTGCTCCGCCTTCGTGGTGGTATGCAGATCTTTGTCAAGACCCTCACCGGCAAGACCATCACCCTGGAGGTGGAGTCCTCTGACACCATTGACAATGTGAAGGCGAAGATCCAGGACAAGGAGGGCATCCCTCCGGACCAGCAGCGTCTTATCTTTGCCGGCAAGCAGCTGGAGGATGGCCGCACCCTGGCAGACTACAACATCCAGAAGGAGTCCACCCTCCACCTGGTGCTCCGTCTCCGTGGTGGCCAGTAAGTCCGGGTCATGAGCAGCTGTCCTTCCAGGGTTCATAAGTCTGGTGCCTTCCTCTGTCCTTCCGATGGAGATTATCTACATGTCGTGGTGGTGTCCTTATCGAGTCGTTGCCGAGTCCCTATGTTCTTTCTTCAAGAAGTGTGAGTCCTATGTCAGTCTGGTCGTGTTTGTGAACATTTCTGCTGCTGTGCCCAGCAGTTTGGTTGGAACTGTGCGATGAAATAAATGAACCCTGAATTTCGTGTGATAATTTGTCTCCATGGTTTATTGATATATCGTTTGTTAACTCGTGATTGTGAATCTTCTGTTGTTATTCTGCTTGTGTTTTGATGGTTCTTGATTTTTATGAAGGTGCAGTGGGTTGATGGTGTTTTGATACATGGTTTCTGTTGGTTTAGACTAAGATGCAGGGTCATCATTCAGTTGGTCATGGTGGTTGCTCTGGTTTTGCGCTGGTCGCGTCAAACAGCCCCATTTGATTTCGGGGTTCCAACTTCTGAGTTCTGTATGCATGCATTTAGCTGGATGGTTGATGTTAGCTCCATCTTCTCAGTTCTGTATTCTTGCATTTAGTTGTGGTTGATGCTGCAAAGAGCAACTGTCGAGATCTTTGGTGACTACTCTGTTTCAACTGATCTTTCCCTAGGAAAGGTACACCTTTAATTCTTGGAACCTTGTTCTGTTTCAACTGATAAATAGTAAGATTCAGACAAAAAAAATATTTAGATATATTAGACACCGGATGTCATGGCCCAGCAGAAATGTTTGCCAGCTTCTGTGGATTCCTGATAAATCCTACTGAAATGTTTGCCAGCTCCTGTGGCTTCCAATGTGGAGTGCCTGTTAATCGGCAGCAATTTTTGCTGACCACTGTATATATGTAGAAATTTTCTATAATAATTGAGGAAAAATTCGATGGCTCATAATAAAAAAAAGAATTTAGAGGAGGCTTAGTGGAGGGGTGGCGATGTAATTATTGTTTAGCGGTGCTTAATGATATGGTTACCCTTTTAAATGAAAAAAGAATTTATGGGAGGCAATTGTAGGCAAAATCAAGTACTGTAGAAGGCCTCATATATGTAATAGTACTATTGGGCCACCACTTCCATTTTGGACACAGTACTGCACTACATATACGAATAGTACCACTATGGTCCACAAATTTGTTTCTGACACAGCACTGCATAATTTGAAAACGTGTTACTCCATTTTGCAAGGCAACAAATTTAGAGCATGTTTTGGTATACAGTACATGAATATCGAACAAATCAGGCATATCAGAGAAAAAATAGTTTATTTCAAAAACTAACATTTATTAAAACCTTCTATGAACTTTGAACATTCAGCATTTCAGCATGCTCGTGTAGAAGTGAGTTACTCAGCGATTTCTTGTGAGGAAAGATGGAATTGTCTCTAATTTGTTTGGTACCTTTGCTCTCTCTTACACAAACCATTTACATGTAGGCAGTGCGTTCTTAGTTTCTTTTTTTTTAAAAATAATATAGATCACTACAGATGAGCCAATTGTTTCCTTTGTACTTTCCTGCTTGACGTAAATTCTCATTCAGTTACTCCCTCAATATGCAAGATGGAGGACAGGCTGCAGCGGAACTGAGGCTTTTATACTTCTTTCTGCTATGTTGATATCTGAGGCAATGGTCATGAGCAATGTTGATTATTTTTTCCCATCTATTTCTACCTGTTAGATAGTAGCTGAGGCATTGATCTGTTAGTTGGCACTGTTTTTTTATATATATATATTGTTCCTTTCATAGCTCTATTATGTTCATAACTGGAAAAAAATAACCATGAGCAGTACCTCCTATAACTATTTGACACTCTTCCATGCTTTATATTGTTCCTTTCATACATCTCTATTATGTTCATAACTGAAAATTTAGTTGTATGAATGCAAACAGTACAATACAATCCCTGGATATTCCATGATTCAAAAAAGAAAATTAAATCCACTAGTGTTATTTTTTTTCTAATAGTTATATGAGTGCAGACAGATGCTGCCTTCATTTTCTTAATACTCCATTATTTCATATTTCAATGGAATAAGTGTACCACGATTTTCTTTATGACCTACTGAATCATTGGTGGTTTCTACATGTAGGTATCACATGAGTTAGATTCAGTTTACTCACGTTCAACATTTACATTACTACCTCAGGGTGGCTCCTTCCTCTTTGGTTGGGCAGTACCAGTTTGCAGTGCATCTTTTCTTTGTCACTTAGGTGGCTATTGCTATCAACGCACCTCGCTGGTAATAATAATTAATTGGATTTTGGTGCCATTGGAAGGCGTTGGGTTTTTTTTTTTTTTTTTTGGATTGGAAACATTGAAGACTTAAATTAGCAGCACAGAGCTGGCATAGGATGGTACATGTCGTAGAAGCCAAGTGCAGAGCAGATGACAAGTTGCAGCTGCAGGCATGGCTTTGATTGGAACAATTTACATTGAAATATCCTGGCAGACCAGGCTCTCTTCTAAAAGCTCTATTTGCTAAGAGGTGAGCTTTGACATTTTGGTTTCTGTCCAGCTTGATCATCCTATGAGTAACTCCAGCCAGATTGTTGAAGAAACGTTGAGTGAATGACTTTATCCTCCAGACCGGGGGCTCTATGCCACTTTACCCAGAGAGGTATGAGGATAGTATCTGGCTGTCGGTGAAGAATGATGTTGCATTTAGCTTGTTTAATATGTCTGCATCTAGAGCAACCGCTGCTGCTTCACCCATAAGCACTGAACTGCAGCTGAGGAGCTGAGCTTGGATGTCCATTCTGAGATTGTTGATGTTGTCAACAATGTGTATTCCTCGACCCGCCATCGATGGACCCTGCAAGGAGTTGTCTTGATGCGCTGAAGCAGTGGAACTGCATTGTTTGCGGTTCCGGGAGATGTGCATCAATGGTGGCGCGTTGTGCCAGCCTGCTTATGCCAGCCGCTGCTTGCATGCTCATGCCGTTTTCTGTACCTGCAAAAAGAGAGGACAGGATAGTTGCCAGGCGTAGCTGAATCTTAGGGTGTGTTTAGATCCCCAAATTCCTCCCAAATTTCACTATGCAAAAAGAAGATTCCCCATCACATCCGTCGTCCGCCGGACGTGTATGGAGTCACGAAATATAGGTAAAAAATTAAAATAATTACACAGTTTAGATGTACATTCTGGGAGGCGATTCTTTTGAGCCTGGGTTACGCCATGGTAGGATAATATTTACCACTAACAAACGAAACGTGCTACAGTGTACGATGTGACATACATGTCACTTCCATCCAAAATTTTGCACCAAATTTTAGGTGCTAAACACACCCTTACAAAAACATATTCATGTATATGGGTGTGTGATCTGAGAAAAACTTACATATTCATTTATTCGATGTCTCAACACTGTAACCGGTTCCTCATACTGATTATAGCTAATAGCACAAGATGACTCCTGCATTCCCAGCCTGTCCACGTCACCACAGATCTACAGGAAAACATTCCTAGCCTGTCCACGTATGACTCCTGCATTCCCAGCCTGTCCACGTCACCACAGATCTACAGGAAAACATTCCTAGCCTGTCCACGTCACCACCAATCTACAGTACAACAGTCCTTTACCGTGGTTGGTCCACGTTGCACCTCCCCATTGGGCCGGCCGCGGGTTCTGCTCCAAACAAAGAAAAAAAAACATCCCTTCCCCTCACGAAGCTTCTCCCATTCTCTCGCTCTCTCCGTCCGGACTCCCGATGCCGCGCCATGCCGCGCCGTCTCAGGCCCCCACCTCCATCTCGCCTGATGGGGCGGCGTCAGGCCACCGGCTCCGCCCGGCGCCTCCACCTCCGGCCGTTTCCCTCTCCTCGTCCAGCGGCGTCACGGTGGGCACGGCCTGCACCAGCGCCTCCGCCTCCTCACGTGCCCAGCGACGGTGACAGCGACGACGGCGGCGCGGCGAAGGCGCCGGCAGCCGGTGCGCCGGCGGCTCCCCTTCCCTCTCCCTTTCCTTATCGTCTCTCCCGACGTAGCGGCAGACGGAATTGCTCCATGGAAACCCCAGGGGCCCGGCCACGAATGCAGGGTGGCGTCATGTTCACGGTGTCCGCCCTGCCTCCGCGGCGCAGCAATGCGGGCGCGGCCAGCCCCTCCCTCGACAGTGAGATCCTCTACGGGGAGTCCGTTCGATTTTCGCCATATCCCACGTGAGGCAAGAACATCTCTCTCCCTGCTCTATTTCCCTCTTCTGATATGTGGTACAGATTCAAGGATTCAACAGGAAAAGCTAGGTGTGCTCCCTTAATCCGCATCCCTTCTCTCCATTTATTATGCGCTAATGGCCCGATGCCCATATGAATAGATCCGTATGTTTCGTTTTAATGGAAACACATATCGGTACAGCTATGAATGGATAGAACCTTTGTACACCTTTTTATCTTATGATGGCTCCTTACTAGGTCTATGGATTTACTTTGATTACACATAAGTTGAAGGTTTTCATTCTACCAGGATAATCCAACCATGTCTCGGTGCGTTGTACTGCTGTTGTAATCTTTACAGTACCTGTAAGTGTCTGCCTATGGTGCTGATTTATTTATTTTAGTCTGAGCATATGCCATTGCTAATGATGTACTTATTCCAATCTGGTCATGCTTAGATACCTGTGAGGTGCTACCGATATATCGCACCATATTTTCATGGCATTCGTACTTTTCATTTTTCTTGACCATATGTCAATGCCAGTGATGTTGGAAACAATTATTCTTTTCTGAAAACTACAATCCTAAGATGACTTCCGCGTTTCTTTAGATCAATGTTGTCAAGTTGGCCAGATTGCACTATCCGTAAGATGTTCTCGCTTGTCTTATGCAGTACAGCATGTTCTGACCATTGTGTGTTGCCTACCTGAAGCACACATTGGATTCGCGAAGGGGGAATCTTTTCTTCGATTTATGTCCTTGATTCATGAGAGGTATTATAACATCGTCTCCGACATTTATTTTTAGGGATTTCAGTTTCTCATTTTTATACATGCTTCCACTTATTTGCAGTGCCCCCCTTTTTTCACTAAAGATGGTTCGTTTTGTTTGAAGACTGCTACAGGTCCTGAACGCAAACATCGGAGCAAAAAAAAAAAAAAAAACAGACAGTCAACGGTCCAGCAACAGTTCAGAACGAGGTACACTGAGACTACTAGCTCCTAATTCTTCTATAGTCGCATGCTTTTTCGTGCACTTATTATCTCAGACATGAATGTTCTGTTCATACTGTGGATATTACCTTCATCCTGATATTATGCTTGTATCCTCTGCACAATCAACCCACTGTGACTTATTTCTGGTTTTTTATTTTACATTTCTCGATTTAATATGTTATTGATGCTTGGTTTCCCTCAGCCAAAGCAACTGCTTTGGGCAACAGAGCTTAACAAAGAACTTATCAGCATCTTTTCATAAGCATTGCAGTTTTTTTTTATTCTGGCAATGCCGCGGATGCTTGGTTTTCCTCAGTGTTTCTACCCTGGCAAATTTCATCTGGCTGCTACCCTCCTTAGGTGAGTACTCTGCTTTGTTCCCAATCTCCTTAGATGTTGTATCTACAGTTAAAACTATGTTTACCAAAATAGATGCTACTTGGTCTATACAATGGGATTTTTATTTGTTCTCCTTTCATAGACTATAAATTCTCGAATCAGCAGCAGCTTAAAAATATGTATAATTTCAGAATACCAGTACTTAGTTCCATAGCCTACACTATGCATGAGTGTGTTGTCAGAATCCTCTAAAATGCTCCATAGATATCATCACTTTCCTTGGTGCCTGACATAGCTTGCCTTCCCACTTTATTCAAAGCCACCAACATATGCACCGTTTAGCAATGCAATACGAAATCCCTTATGTAATTTACAGTCAAATGGCTGTGTCCTGTCATATGAAGTCTATCGTACTTTTTAACATAGGTGTCGCAATGCTAAAGTGTTATCATACCTTCTTAGTTGCAATATTCAAGTACACGACAGAACTTATGTGGGTGGTTAAGCAAAAAGTGCCTACGTCGATTTTACTGTGAACTCATGGCAGGAAGCTTCTTCTGATGAAATAATCTTTTGTTTGGTGTGGTATGTGAGCTATGACAGCAAACCTGATTGCATATTTCATATTTATATATAGGTCTATCCCTACCATTTCCATCGATTCAATTTTATCACTATAGTCTTGCAGGTAGCTTCCTATCTAATTTGGAATCACTCCATTCTACTGTCTCCTTGTTCATGTAGTCTCATTGCATATGCTAAGAATTTTTGACAACATATCAATCAGTTTCCACAGGACTAATACAGTAATATGGATTTTACAAAATTTATGCAGGCCTAGATTTCCTTTGAAACTAATCTGATCTAGCCTTTTGATTTTCCTTTTTAACTTCAGTCAACACCGCATGCCTACTGCTTTTTGTACGAGCCTTTTTTAAGTAAGATACTGAAGGAAGTAGTGAAATTCCAGGTGATGAGGATTTTGAGTCCAGCCTTCTCTTTCTAAGTGACCAACACATTTCAGGCCGTCCAACCTCAGGCCACAGGTCTAAAAGGTTAAACAAACTGCTCTATTATTCACATCATTCAAACTCATGCCACCTTTGATACATATCGAACCGTCCTGTTATCCTAAATTGACCTCCTATAAATAATACTCAGGCTTAAAAGTGACGGATCAAGCAAAAAAACAGGGTCCCAAAATCTGCTACAGCAAAGGCTAAGGAATAGGTGAGCAGCGTATCTCACTATTCACTCAGGCTACTCATTTTAAGTAAAGTGTCAATGAATACACTTCTTAACTTTAGACCTATATGATGACCTACAATGAAATAGTTATCTCCAAACTTTATGACTGTTTCTAAATATCACTGTATCTACTGCTAATATTTAAAATTTTACACCCTATATCTTTGAGCTACACTTCTCATACTCCATAAATCAAAAATGTTTACCTGGTGTGCAATTAAATTCTATTGACATAGTTATAACTTACATGTTTATGGCAAAACAGAACCAGCCATAATATTTTGCGTAGTAGATTTGCCATAACCTATTGGGTGCTATATCTATAAACTAAAGCTGCTGCTTCAGACAGAACTTTACACCAAGATTACCTACAATGCTTCACACATTAATGCTAGATTCTATTACCAACTCATAGAGGGTGAAAGATCAGTTCTAAGATGGATTCGTAACTACTTTTGTAATGTACTCCCTCTGTTCCAAATTATAAGTCACTTTGACTTTTTTGGTTCATCCATTTTCCTATGTATCTAGACATATTATTGTATCTACATACATAGCTAAATGGATTTACCAAAAAAAAAAAAAGACTTACAATTGGAACAGAAGAAGTATTTTTGTTTACATATTATTTCAATTATTTCTTACCTAACTTTGTGCTCTTCCTTATGTTCCACAGACTGCCACGGTACACTTTCTATCTGCCTTCACGTCTACGACTTGATCCCTCATATTATATCAAGGACGACAACTTCTGCTTGTGTATAATATACATAGACCTATGAACCTAAATCCTACGTAGACATCTCTTGCAGCTGATATGGCCCAAACTTTGTTTTTGTCTACTACCCATGAACTTCTTGTTCTGAACGAATACCATGTTTGTAAATTATGTACACTTCTATACTCTTGCTATAACAATGAACTATCCGAACAACTACCTATCTAGGCTAAAGTCAATACTAAATACAAATTGAAACTATTACAATTCAATTTATCTTCTCTCTTAATGGTGGCCCTCAAATAATTTCCACTTGGCGCGCAGGTGCGTGCCGCAACTACTAGTATATACTATGTACGAAACTGAATGTGCTCTGCATACTAGTATATACTATGTACGAAAACTGAATGTGCTCTGCATAGCTTTTCTACCTCATTGTTACTCCAAGCATTTTCTCGTCATTTAAAATTTTAAGTATCACCTCTACGCGTGCGTAATGGCGCGTGCCCTGCACTAGTAATCTACATAAGGACCAAACACACAAATTCAATCCATCAAAGAACTGTTTTTGCAATCAAACAAGGCGGCATCTACTGATCATCAGAACAAGTAAAGTTAAGCATGGATCTACAGTGCATTGTACAATTTAATCAAGCTGAGAGACTAGATTAACAATCTAATCTAACTCTTCCAAAAAAAAAAAAAGAGAGAGAATGTGTGTGCACAAAAATTATAATGTCTCGAAAATCATGTACAACAAGCAGAGTAGTACTTGCAACAAATACATAAGGACATCACTTTTTTTGGAAATTATTATAGTTTGAAGAGTAATTTTCCTTGTTCTTTTAGGTACAATACCGCTCACGAAAAAAAAAGACCAATCTCCACCAAAATGAGTTGACTAGCAAGAGAAAAAAAAAAGGTTGGCTTTCTGATGTTGGGGAAATCCAATCTGTATGTAATTGCCTATTGAGTTCACTTCTTGACTTTTGCAACTTCTTTAGGTGTTGACCCCAAACGTTACTCTCTATGGCTTTCTAAAAGGCATAGGTGATCAGTAATCTATTAAAGAAACAAAACGATTTCTGAAATCCCAATGCAGGATTGCAGATCTAACACCACAAACCCCTTGTTAAACCTCATGATTCAGAACAAGATATGACCATGTGCTTTGGGCAGACCCAATTAGTCAGGTCACATGATTTTCACAGCATTAAACAACCATCTTCCTTGAAAACATTCTAATGTGACAAGGATCCGGCGCCTGGTGGCGCCCCTCGCCTCGGGCGCTGGCCAGCGCGTCCTCGGCTAGGCGGCTAGGGTGGGCCCGCAGGCATGTCTTCCGCGGCGACAGCTGGCAGGGCCGGCGTGGTGCAGGCCATGGTTCTCTGTTGTGAGAATCTCAACCTCAAGGTTAATCTCAACTTCCAAGGTTTCTCCAATTTGTTGGTTCGGGCGACAGGCATCTTGATGTTGCCAGGGCGATCTTGGCCTTTGTGGAGGAATGAAGAGAGTAGGCAACATCAAATTTCTAAGTTGACGTGTGATGTGACGGATTGGTGTTTGAGCGAAGTTATTGTAAGATTGGAGCAAGAGGGAAGAAGATTGAAGGTCTTCTAGTTTTCTTGCTTTGTTTTTAGCTTTTTTTCCTTGTTTTGTGTAAACCCTCTAGAGTCTAAGAACTCTTGTAACGTTTTTGGCTATATATATCCACTTCTAGATATAGAAGACGGATTGAGAAATATCCTTCATGTAAAAAATTGATTCATATACATCATTTCTCTCTTTTATCAAGGGTTCTAGCAATTGATATCCCTTCATAAATAATTGACATGCAATTTCATGATTTGGATCTTAAATAAATCGTTGGGAACTTCTCAAGTTCTCTTCTGCCAAGCCTCGATTAATGAACCTAAAAAATCTATTGAAGCATTGAATTTATATAGATAGAAGAAAAATTCCTAGTATAGAGCATAGCATTGTTCGATCACTGTTGGACAGGCCACCCTAAAACGATGAAGCTCTGAAATGTCAATGCAGGATTGGAGATGAAACAAACAAACCCTAAAGGCATAAACCCTTTGTTAAACCCCTGATCTGATGGGGGCGATCAGGTGCCGCCGGTGCCGGTGCGGATCTCGATGGTGTCGCCGTTCTTCACCTCGTGCCACCGCAGGGTACGGTCCTCATCCATAATGTTTTGCTTGTACACGAAGCAGTATCCGCCGCCACCGCCGGTGCCGTCGCGCACGGGAAGGCGCAGCCTCTCCACCTCCTTGCGCAGGTCCTGGACCACGTCCATGGCGCCCACCTCCAGCGCCACCGCCGTTTCGCCAAACCTGACACTCACCTCGATCCTCTGCTGGTTCCCGGGCCCGGCGCCGTTTCCGCCGCCGCCGTCGCCAACCGACGCCGCGGGGGCCTGCGGGCGCACGACGGCGCTCACGTCAATGCCGCCGTCGGCCGGGGGTCGTAGTCCGCCAGCGTCTTGCCGTCCTCCATCTCAAACTTGCCGAGGAAGAGCGCGGTCCTCGCGGCGGGCAGCGCGCCGTCGGTGCGGTCCTGGATGAGATCCTTGAGGCGGGCCACGGTGTCGGAAGCGGGAACGTCGACGCTGCACGGCCCGTCGACGATCTCGGGGCCGAGACCCAGACGGCGACGACGCGGGCGGCGGCTGGGGCGGCAGACGGGGTGGTCGGCGAGGGCGAGGGCGAGGGCGAGGGCAAGGGCGGGGGAGGCGTGGCGGCGTCGGGGAGAACGAGGACGACGCGGGAGCCCTGGACGATGCCGTATTGCGCCGTGTCGCGCGCGTCGTCGAGCTCCTGGCGGTCCTCCTCCGCGTCCTCCCGCCCGGGCCCGGGCTCGGCGAGGAAGAGCCGCTGCGACGCCACGGGGATGCCCTCGCGCGTGTGCACCGCCTCCTTCATCTCCCCGCACCGTCGCGAAGTACCACACCTCGACGGTGAACTCCCGGCCCCCGGCATGGCGAACGTCACGTCCATTCCGTCGATCGCTGGCCGGCGGGCTCTCACGCACGATCTCCGTCCTCCTCTCGGCCGATCGATCGATCAGTCAGTATATATATCGCGGTGGTCCCCACGGGGCGGGGCGGCGCGGCGCGGCGAGGCGAGGCGCAGAAGAGGAAGGTCTTCCTGACGTGGTGGCGCGGTGAGCTGTGCCGCGTTCACTCCTCGTGCATGAGATGCGGCGGCAGTTGCGGGCGAGAAGCGAAGCGTCCGCGGCGAAGCCGAAGATCCAGCGGGGCGGCGTGTGTGCAACTGTTACCGTTGCACCTCGCGCAGCCGGCGTCCACTGCGGGATTTGATTTTGTTTATTATTTTTTATTTTATTTTATTTTATTTTGTACTAGGAAATATGTCCGTGTGTTGCAACGGTAGAAAAAAATACTAAGCATTTATTTAAACGATTACGTATTTATAAGTTATTTTATAATAACTATCACATCCCTATTATAAGTTAAGCTAAGATGATAATAAATTGTAATATTATATTAAACCTATATCGAAATTTAAATACACATTGGTATATTTTTCCTTTAGTTGCAAAGCGTATAATTATTTTTTTTCTTGACTCAACATTGACCTTTGTGGCTCTGTTGATGTGTTAGGATTGTTCCTTTCCGCCAATGATTATGAAGAGAGGCCTCTTTTGATTTTCTTAGATTTTATTAGACAATAATCTACCCAAGGTGAGTTAGTGAAAGCTTCGAGAACACCAACGATGAGGACATCATCCACCTTATAATTATGGAATCGACTCGATCATCGATTATAAGTTCATTCCATACCGAACCAGATCGTGCACATTCTTATTATGAGAAGGGGTCATTCGAGGATTTTACCTCTGGGACGTTCTCGATCATCGCCAAATCTATATGCATGCAACAATGCAGGCATGATTTAACACACCTATATACATAACACAACCTAACAAGATTCATAACATCTATGGATAAATCACATTTTTCTGAAACTAATAAAACTCATTTCACATTTTTTTCTGTTTTTTTCTATAGTTTTTCAGTTGATTTTGCAAGATCTAGATTTTTCTACAAAAATAGAAAAATATAAAATAAAAAGAAAAACAAGCTTGTATGGGCTTATTCCAGTCCAATTTCAAGGATTTGGTCCATTGTACTATGTAATCTCAAAAAAAAAAAAAAAAAACCTAATAGAAGAGGCCCACTCAGATTTTGGCAACCCCTATCTATATAAAAAAAAATTAAGGCTTTTTCACCTTTTCGTTCTCTCTAGCATCTTTACGTCTTAATTATCTTCCCCACTTCTACACTTAGTTTGCACGGTTGAAGGCAGGGGCGGAAGAAAAAACAGGCCAGAAATTTTGCCAATTAAGTATTAGCGAGACGAATAGAAATATATATATAAATATAAATATATACCACCTAAAAATAGGAGACACTTTCGTCCAACCAAAGTTTGGTGCACACATGACACGCCCCCACCCGTCGTGCACGTGAATGCACCCCTCAGACATGCGTACGCACGGCCGAAGTTTCGCTGTATATCCGAATCTGTGCAAAATTTTCTTATCGTGGGCCGAACGCCGCTGAATGCTAGGCCCACTAGCGTCTTCGTCGAATCGTGCGCGCGAAACTCCGACGCGTACGCAATCTTGTATATACATAGTATGGTATGAATCGTATATAGATAGGAATCGTATAGTGGCGGACAGATTTCGGTGGCAGACGGGCAGAAATTTTGGCTCTTTAATATTACTAGAAAAAATACCCGTGCGTTGCAACGGTCTCTATTTTTTTATTATGTTGTTAGACCTCTTCCTCAGTTATTATATTTTTGCACCTAAAATTATGTAACAAAATCAAGGAAAATATGAGCATCCATGTCAAGTCGAAAATTTAAATCAAGGTGAACATAGACCATGGTGAAGCCAACCAAATGATCGGTTTTCTGCATAGTCATTGATTTTGACTAAAAAGTAAACCATGTCTATTTATTTTAATCTATTCACAATTGATCAAAGAGAAAACTAATATCTTTTTTCCTCCTTCTATTTGTATCCTTCTCTTATTTTCCTTTTTACTTTCATTCTCACTTATCTTATTATGACTAGTTAAATGCCCGTGCGTTGCTACGGGATAACTAAATTTTATATAAAAAAAAAAAAAGCATAGATCGCATGATAAGATAACAATACTATGCATTAAACAATGATATTAAAGTGACATTTAATCCAAACAAGTTTTGTGAAAGTAACACAATCAATTATGGATATTGCAGGTTTGTAACTCTATTTTATGAGCTTTTATGTCATTCGACTAAGATAATGTAGACATTCTATTTTATCAAAGTGGAGTCATTAGGATATACCGAATCCATCACCAATAATCACCATAATCTAAATTTGTTTAGTAACCGGACACTTGTAAACAATACCAAGTGCAACACTTCAGATAACCGCCTATACTGGTCGATACACCATGCATCAAGCGTTCAAAATATAACATATACAAATGATTTTTTATTCATGTATTGTGCATATAACATCTCCGTGTAGATTCTATTAAACCATTTAGAAGTACATAGTAATATTTACAAATATGGCATTAGTTAAATAATATTTGTACAATATAAATTAAATTAAAAATACATTGTACGTGTTAATAATCTTCTATTACCTCGCCTATTGCGTTAGAACCTCCTTCCACACTCTTCATGAAAATTCCTTCAACTGTTGGGTCTTCTTATCCTTACCTTTTTTACTTGGTTTATTCTTTTTATTTTTTTATGCCATTCTTTCTATTATTTTTTTCTCCATCTTTTTGGCCTCCTCCTCCTATGCGTTCGCATCAAACGGGAGAGCGAGGATCTTGATATTCGTTCTTGATGTGGCTCTAGACATCGCAACATACAATTGACCTTGAGAGAAACCGACAGACACATACACACCCACATTAAGGATAATTTGGCCTTGTGACTTGTTGACCATCATGGCGAAGCTCAGCCTGATAGAAATTGCTTCCTCTTAAATTTGAACGGGAACATCTCATCATATGGGCATAGAGGTATAGGAAGGAATTCTCGCTTCCCAGCACGCTGTCCCACCATGATTTGCGCGTTGATTGTATTTCTTGAGAACCCCCACATCAGTAGCCTTGTACCGTTTCACAACCCATTGGCAGGATCAATATTTTGAAGTAAGATGGCATGACACCCGAGCTTGAGCTTCAAGACGTGTAAAGGAAAGCCGTTGGGTTTAGATTGTTAAGGAACTCTGTTGGATAGTAGTTATGTGGATCATCTACGGTAGAGTCAAAACGTGATATACCATCTTGCGGCAGCCCATGATTTTAGAGATTGTGAGTAGTAAGTAATAACAAGTAAGTTGTACAACATTCGGCATAAGACATTCTAAAGCAATCAAAGCGTTGCACTTGTACTAACCTAATTAGGAAAAAATCATAAAATCATAGCATTTGGTTGAATCCATTCTAAAACAATCAAAGTTTTGCTCTTGTACTAACCTAATTAGCAAAAACCATTAAATCGTTTGAGGAACCATAATTCATTGAAAGGGTGTAATATGTAATGGAAACACATTTTAGAAGACAACGTTAAGGAAAAATAATCAAAATCAATCACCGAATCATTGCTAGAGGGAAAAGTGCATGCCACGGGACATACCTTCCATGCTAGAATCACTAAAGATGTTGGGTCACTTTCGTCTTCACCATCGCAATGAAACATTAGCATCGACATCACCGAATTGTGCGCCTAGAAAAGTTGCTATTTCCTTTGTTCAGCGTATAGCATAATCGGGCAATGAAAAGATGAATTTATTTGTTCAATCAATACGTAAAAATTATTCCTATAAGATTACGTAAAACAATTATTTGGTTATCGGCACAATTGGGATTGCATATTTCAAATCATAATAGTTTCTAGGATTAGGCGATCGCAATTTGGCACAACAAGAACACATTGGTGGGCGATCCTTACGATGGACGGCATACGACGGCGGCGAAGGATTAGGGTTCGATGGGGTTCATAATTTCGCCTACCATGAAGGGGCGAGAAGGGATTCACACACCTAGTGATCTTGTTGCATCCGTCGGCGGCGGCGGCGGCGGCGTCATTGCGCAACTCCGTTGAGTGTTGATGGCCTTGGTGATTGATGGATCGAGGTTGAGGACAGAGCTAAGGTCGAGGCGGCGGTGGCGCGGGAGGAGGCCGCGGTGTCGCATGAGGCGGCGTTGGGAGGGGGTTCGCCGCGGACGGAGGCTAGGACAGCGTCGCGATGTTGACTCTGGCGGCGTAATTTTTTCGTGTGGACACCGCCTGCCGTATTAGTTGTCATGCGTGATTTCCACCCCTTTCTATATTTGTCCGCATGATTTTATTTCCTTTTCTTGCTCCAGTCGCATGCACAATTTGTTTCCTTTTTTTCTCTCACCGCCTGCCGTATTATTTGTCATGCGTGATTTCCACCCATTTCTATATTTGTCCGCATGATTTTATTTCTTTTTCTTGCTCCAGGTGGCATGCACAATTTGTTTCCTTTTTTCCTCTAAGGATCGTTGTGGTGCATGATTTCCACCCCTTTCTATATTTGTCCGCATGATTTTATTTCCTTTTCTTGGTCCAGTCGCATGCACAATTTGTTTCCTTTTTTCTCTCACCTCCTGCCGTATTATTTGTCATGCGTGATTTCCACCCCTTTCTATATTTGTCCGCATGATTTTATTTCCTTTTCTTGCTCCAGGTGGTATGTGATTTCCACCCCCTTTCTATATTTGTCCGCATGATTTTATTTCCTTTTCTTGCTCTAGGTCGCATGCACAATTTGTTTCCTTTTTTCTCAGGATCGCATGGGGTGATAGATGGGCGGGGACCAAAACAAATGTCGCACCAAAAAAAAATGTCTCCTCTTTGTTTTTTTATGTTGTAGAGATTTTCACTCCACTCGGGCACTTCTGCAAGCACCACGGGTTGTCTTCTTTCAATGAAAAAAACTTATGCACGGAAGCCTTATCCGCTAGGGGTCCCTACAGCACGCAACTAAAAGCGCCGCATTGCCTGGGCGAGTCCGCCGTCGGCGAATCCTAAGGATCGGAACATCCGCGGCTCCGCACTCGCCGGTCGCCGCCCGCCCTTCCGAACTCCGCCCTCCCGCAGTCTGCCAAACCGCATATCTCGTAGCTCGCCGCGCCACCATCTTCAGAGCTGCCTCTCCCACGCGCCCCTCTACCGGTATTTGTTTCCATCGGGGACAAACTGGACTTCGGCCACGCCAGGGTCCATGCGGCAGGTCTGGGTTGTTTGTCCCCAATTTGGTCTTGATTTTATCTTTGGTTGCCTCGATCTGGTGTTTATTTGGTCCGATTTTCTTGTTCTTATTGGTGGTGGCCTTGAATCCCTTGGTTTTCTAAGCAGTGGCCTCGAATCTAGTGGCCTTGAATCCCATGATTTTTGTCTTGGCAATATATGTGTGTGCTCAGCTTCGACAATCGACTCCCTATGCAACAATCTCTCGCCGCGGTCGTTTCTCCTCCTGTATCTACAGCGACCTTGCCGGCGTAGCCGGTAAGAGTTGTTTGCTGGTCTCAATTCTTTGGATGGTTATCTCGATTTGGTTTTTATTCGCGGTCTTGTGAGACTCGGACTCCCACGCGTAGGATGGAAAGCGGACACCAGGCGGACGGAAATTTTGGGGTCAAGAAATTTTCTCTCTTTATTAGTAGGTATAGATATAGATTAGGTATAGATATAGATATAGATATAGATATAGATATAGATATAGATATAGATTTATATTTATATTGTATAACATAAATAGCTGCAGACGGAAAAGATTTGTAAATACCGGCTCTTGAAACAACGGCGGTAGTAGATTGTACACTTGTATACCTGTAGGCATATAAACGTACATACCGTATAGCCGTTTGGAGTGAGATTTTCTAAAGTTGGCCGTTGCACACATTTCGTATATATTACCTGGCCACATTATTAGACGCATTTTGATGTGCAATAGTAACGCGACTTCAAACAGCTAGCAATTGTTTGGTACTGCTAGGGGAATAATTGGCAGTAAGAAATTAATTCACGCCACACTCGTAGCTAGGGAATGTAAGCGGCCGGCTTATTATTATATCCGTAAACCCAACAAAACAAATTAAGTTATTGCAATAAATAAATAAATAAAGTTTTTTATGGGTTTATTATGGATAACCCGCAAAATGAGCTTATATGTGGCTTTGTGGACAAATCCCCTTTTATACCTACTTATAGGCCTCATACCATCGTTCCAACGGGCATTATTTGAAAGGAAAAAAAAAACATGAGTAGGGTAGGGTGGTGGGTAAGTTGTCGGCACTGGATCTCAAGCGCTTCCATGCCAAGAGAAATAGTCAAAGGCATTTGTCGTCCACGTTTCGTGCCTACAAAAAGAGAGAAAATCACTTGAATGGCTGAATGCTTAAATAAAAGTATGGATGACATAATGAATGCTCAAATGGAAATGCAACACATTCACAGTGATGATGGCAGCTATTAAATTTTACCGAGTAGGTGCATATCTTCTCTCTAGTAGGATTCCCTCAAGCGTTAAGCGTGGAAGAATACGAAGAAGAAATCTATAGTTAAAATATTACTATCACCCTCCTATTCTTTTTTTTTTCTTTTTTTTTCATTCTTTTTTTTTTTAAATTTTTATTTTACTCTATATCAACTACCATTAGTGAGACTCATCTGTAATTTTATTGAAATATATCCATATGAGATCTTGTTTTGAAGGATTTATTAAAAGAAATTCAATGGTGTAACCAAAATTGAATTTGGTTTTTTTGTTAGTGAGTTATAATATTTTTTTAGTTAGTTCAAACAAATGGAGCCCGCCCATTTGGATGTTATGGTTTTAGTGAGGTTCTTTGAGGGTGACATGCTTACATGTCGAGCAAACTTTGTGGGTTAGTAGATAAATAAGCCAACACTCACCACGCTCAAGTGACCTTACAAAAGTTGTTCCTCGGCTGCGAGTGAGCTAAGACATGCACCTAGCAACTTATTTATTAAGAGATTAAGCTTCCATTTCTACTCCTTAGTCATTTTATGCAAACAAGCAATTTAAACTAGCAAATGTGAGGCAATAACACATAGTAATAAGGCTTCTAAGAACATATACAGCAGAACTGGGATACCCACTGTTCCAAGACATTTATTTACTCGCCAATTTTCTGGAAAAACATGTGCATCAACACAGTTAAAGGTTATTTCAAAGCCCTAATTGAAATCAATAATTCGGGGACTTCCAAAACTAAAAAATTCTGGAAAAGTTATAGTAGTTCATACATGCTAACATTATCCTACTGCAAAAATTGTAGGTCATTGGACAAGTACAGAAAGCTACACAAAAATGAAAAATTTTAGTCAATAAATGAGGTAAATATACTTAGCACAGTGAACAGTGTCAAACAACAGATTTATCATTTTTCCTACACTTCTCATCATACAAAAAAAATTTAATCCCCATAGGAAACCTAGATTTATCTCCATAAAAATGACAAGATATAGCATTTATCAAGAATCAAAAGAATATATAAATACAAAGGCTATCAACCATGCTAAGACATGACAAAACAACATGAATAAATACGGTAAGTTTGGTATTTTTCCTAGCTAATACATGACAAAACAAGACCAGCACAATTGGAGTCACATTTTTCTCACACTCCTAACTACCACCAAGGTTTAATGGCAAATTAAATTTTAATTACAAACCCTATATATAACTGTAGAGCATGGCATGTTTTATATTTTTATCAGATAGTGTTCATCAAGATGAACTCAAAAAATTTGAATCCCAGATTTCGATATGTACAGCTCAAGTTACGAATTTTACAAGATTGGATCGATTTTTGGAAATCAATTTAAATAAAATCTACACTACAGTGGTGACAGCGGGCCCCGGGTCAAACCGACCCCACCCGTCAACCCCTTCCCTCACCAGCGCCGTTTGACCGGGCGGCAAACTCACCGTTGGCGAGGTCTCTCCGGCGACGGCGAGGGCACCGTTGGCTTCCTCTCATCCTCGCGAATCCGGTGGGAGTAGGTGGTTGATTTCCTTGCGGCCTCTATCCGGGCGGGCGGATGAGGCGGGTACGATGGGGCTGCGCGACACGGGTGGTGGCGGCAGCGTTGCCAAATCCGGCCGGAGAGCACCCGCGTGGGCTTGAGTACCCTTGGGAGGACCTTCTATTGTTAGGGTTTTGACCGGGGAAGCGGCTGCGAGGCACGGCCACACGTGCGCCGAGCTGGGTGGCGCCCAATGCACCCAGTGCACGACGATAGTGCTCATCGTTCCGGCGAGCCTAAGGCTCGGCCCGTTCAACCATCTACGTCTTAAGCTTCTACGGCCTAAAGTGTAACCTATACGAGCGAGAGAGGAGGCGGAACAGGTCCGGTTAACGCCGGCCACGGGCAAGCGCGAAGAGCTCGGCCACGACAGTCGTGGTGGATGAGGCGGCATTGCCTTCAGGGCCCACCTAAGCTCAAATGGCGATGCAAGAAGGGGTCGGCAATGTAGGCGGCTTCTGCGGGCTCGGGGCCCCGCCCCAATGAATCGGGGCGAGACGCGGGGGGCTGCGGTGGTTTGCGCTCGGCAATGGCATGACGGGCGGCGACGACGAGCATGCGCCGTCCGGCTTTCGCCTTGGCTGGATTGCGAAGAGAGGCAGAGAGGGTGAGTGAGAGTGGGAGGCACGCATCATCGTCACGGCTGCGGCATGGGGCCCACGCTGGCATATGGCCGCCAAGGCCAAGTGGTGTCCGGTGGCGCCGACGCTGCCATTTCAAAAACGGCTAACTGCCCGCGTAAACCGGCTGAAACTCCATTTTCTCCCCTCTAGTTGTCTCAATCCAGTTGGTGATTTGTTCCAATTTTTCCATTGGGTAGAGCTAAGTGAGTACTCCATCTTCTCTTAAAGTATCTTGGTCTAATTCTCACTGTATTTCAAATGAAAATGCTCCAAAGAAGGGTACTTGAAAACTGTAACGTTGTTTTCGTCAGTTAAAGACAGCCATTTGAGGTTTCAATTCAGCACTGGTTTGATACCTGTGAGCTCATTTTGACTATGTTAGGCACTGAATCAGCTCATGCTTATTAAACAAAGTTTGTTACTTAGGTGTTTCTCTACAATTTTTATCTAGGGTGCAACACCATGAAACCACAGTATCTAGTTGGTCAACTTAAGTCAAATTCGAACATGAATTTGCTAGGGTCTTTCTAGGGATATAAGCATTCAGAATGAAGCATTTTTAGGGTGACTCACCAATATAAACTCGTTATCATTTTTTTCATCCTAAGTGTGTCTAGGTTGGTTTAGTGACCAAACAACACTCACTTGCATTACCAAGCATGATCAACCAGTAAAAACATATATAGTTAACATCAAGCATTTCATGAAATGACATAAAGAAAACATGTATCCATTTTATGCACATGGATGCAATGAGATGAATGATGCTCATGATCATGAAAATGCAAGTGCAAGCTTAACATTAGGGTGTTACATATTCCACACGTCTTCAAGATATATATTGCTGCCTGCCTGTGCCTGCTATCAGCTATGCATGGTTTGTTGCGCAAGCGGCCCAAGTAAATATCACAATGAAGGGCCAGTATAACCTTAGCATCCTAGTGAAGATGTCTTTGGCTAGCATCAGCAGTGGCCGAATCCCAGCTCTAGCATATAATGGTGCAGCCAGGGCATACATCCTCTGGAAACGCCCTAGGCTTCGGTAGACGATGACCACCATGCTTATCACACAGATTGCAACGGCGGTGCTGTGAGCAACCGGGGACAGCACCGTGTAACTGCCCCAGGCGAAGGCAACGACAAGGGAAGTCAAGGAACTCGACACGAAGAAGAGCGACCTGAGGAAGTGCCTCTGGCGGATCGGGAGGTCGACAGTGGTGATGCCGGAGTACATGAGACCGACGGTGCCCAGCGAGGCGCAGATGAACGCCAGCGCGTTGGCCGCGACGAACACCCGGAAGGCGTGCCTCCCGGCGAGCGTCGGCGCGCCGCCGTTTGCATGGTCGTCGGCGATGTAGCCTCCCGGGAGGGCGAAAGTGGCGCCGAACGTCACCGTCACTATCAGCACGGAGCTGATGCCAAGAGTCTGCGTCGAGTTGTTGAGCTTCTCCGACTCTTTCTCCTCGTCCTCTCGTCTTGGCCGCAGGATGCACTCCTCCTCAAACTGGTCCCAGCGACGGATGCCATGCGCAGCGCTCGCACGGGTCAAAGCACGATGGATCATTTGCTTGGGGTTCTGCATTACCAAATTCATGCCGCTCTTTAGTATCTAGCTACTACTTTTATATATACGGAGTACACACACACACACACATATATATATATACTCACCCATTTATACGACAACCCTGGAGGGATGTCAATGAGTGACAGGTCTCGACAAGTCTGCCCATTGTTGTTTGCCAAATCCATCCGCACCAGCCGGTTCCCGAACAGGAGGAAGAACGTGTCGGTATCCCCAGCCTTCACAGCTAGGTGCAGCGCAGTGTTCCCGTCCTTGTCTTGCATGTTGAGAATCCACGCCAACGATGGCGCCTGGCATGCATGCTTAACTACGCTGTGTCTCTTCTTCTCCACTGCAACGTGGAGGAAAGTCCTCCCGTCGGCGTCGTGCAGGCCAGCGCTGTCCGGAAACATGCCAAGGAGAGTGGTGACCGCCTTGTGCGCGCCAACTGCAGCGGCGACATGTATAGGGAATGCCCCGCCTGCGTCACGGCAGTACGCCGAGCAAGGATTGGTTTCAAGTAACAAGAGCAGGATGTCGGCGGCGGGCGTCGTTGTCGTAAAGCGAATCCAGGGGAATTTGTTGGAGATCCTGCACAAGCTTCTTCTTCCTTCTTCTGGTTGTTGCGATGTGGCGAAATGAAGAGGAGTGCAGCCATCATGGTCCCCTTCTTCGGTAAGGCCCTCGTTCCAACCCAGTAGCATAGTAGTCATTATTACTGCCACCAATTAAGCAAAATGAAAGAGGAGTACATGATGTTATGATGAGATGCCATTTACTTTGTTTTTCACTTTAATTTCAACAGAATTAGTTTCACCTTTACTTCTTTTTTGTCTCGTACTCTCCTACCTTTGCACAAGTGCTTGTAACATAGCAAATCTCATCTATCTAGTGATACAGTTAATTTTGATGAGACAACATACATATATAGTTCTAGATATTTTAACTCTTACAAACATGTCCCGTCCACAAGATTAACCTCGAACTAATTAATAAGCAAAATTCAGGAACAGTGAAATTTGATTCCCCTCGGATGATTGAGGAGACTGAACGATTCGCATATGAACATAAAAATACAGTTTAAATGGGGAGAATGCATGCATCTCTCAACTTCGTGAAGTTAGAAGGAACCATGCATTTTTATATGGTTACACACTAAAAAGATCAAGATAGGGTGGGTGTACGTACCTTTGCCTCGGAGAACCGCAGCATGTAAAGCATTTTGCCCATTTGGTCCAGCATACGAAAGCCTGCCATGACTCATGTCATGCAGTGACCGCGCAATAGCGACCTCCTCCATCACGACGGCGAGGTACATCGGAGATGCACCTCGTCCTTCCCTTGGGAAGCTGGCCAACTCAGGATACTCCTCCATTAGCCGGATGACCATTCCCCGGCTCCCAACGCGGACCGCATCGTGCAGAGCTGTCTCGCCGAGCCTGTTCTCGGCGCGCAACAGCTCCTTCACTAACCTCGAGCTCTTGTCGGCGCCGTGTCCCTCGCCCTCGTCGGTGGTCTTGGCCAGATCAATCAGGTGAGACACCATCCTGGTGTTCCCAGCCCTAGCGGCGAGGTGCAGCGGCGTGTCACCGTTCCTATCGGGAATGCCCAGGAGGTGTCTGGCCCTGTCGTGGATCACCTTTGCTGACTCCAAGAACTCATCGCCATCTCCACACGCTGCTACTACGTGGAGCAGGGAGCAGCAGGAGCTGCAGGTGCCAAGGGGCGTTGCGGCTGAAGGTCCTGACGATGACGACGATGACGATGAGCCCTCAACTCGGACAACATGTGCCCCAACGCTAACGCTTCTTCCATCATCCAGGAGATTCTTCAGCTGCTGTGTGTCCCCGAGGCGAGCAGCCATGAGAAGCCTAGGATGCATGGTAGTGTGGGAGGGTTGCACGTACGGCTGTCTCGTGCAGGGATGCATGGCGGATGCCATGACCAAACAACTAGCAGCTTATGATATGATATCTATCTATCTCAAGTCTCAATGGACACTGCAGTTAATACTTCACAGTTCTCTTGTCCATCGGACAAAGTAAAGGTAGCTACTAGAGTAGGCCCATGAGCAGCCACATAGCCATGATCTCGCTTTTTCAAGATTCTGTGGTCTGGGCGCTCTGTCTGTATGAGTCTAGTATCTATCGTATAAAGACATGTCATACAACCCACAGACGAGATATTGTCTCTAAACTATTTAATGCACGTGTACACTAAATTGGTAATGAAGGGGCTTCGAGTCGACGGCTCCTGTACAACGCAAGACAAAGTCGTCTCTAAACATTGGAGCACGAGCCCAGATCGTCCTTTCAGAAAGAGACGAGGTTGTTGTCTCTAAGCATTGGTAGGGTTTTGTGAAAAAAAACAACAACTTAGAGATGAAGCAAACAAACCTGTTGTACATGCCCTAATAAGCCAGTTGTACCAGCCCCCTGTTGGGCAAATTAAAAGTCATGCTCGAGGTCGGTGAGGTCATGTTTGGTGTACCCCCGGCGTTCTAAAATAGACAAGGTTATGGCCTTATGGTCCACGTGCGGGTCAAACTTTCTCAACTTTGAGTAAATTTTAAAAAAATGCGTGCAACATTTGGACTTTACTACAGCCTGTGCTTGTAGGATTCCTACCATCCGCCTGCACACTCTATTTTGGAAGACCGACCAAACCTGCTTGGCAGAAAAGGAAAGAAGCAGGAGAGGCAGAGCTCCCCAAAGTGCTGTACACTAGTACCCGCAGACTGTATAAACGTACTCCGTACTCCATAAAACCATTTGGAGTGAGTGAGATTTTCTAAAGTTGGCCGCGCGAGTAGTAGCCGCTCTCAGTAGTACACGTTCTTCTCCTTTCCTTCTCCATTTTCTCCTCCTTCCCCAAACTTCTTCCAGATCCGCCACCGCTGCCGTTCAACGCCGGCCCCCTGCCTCTCCCCGGCGTGCTCGCCGGTGACGAGGTAGGCGGGCCGGTCGTCCTCTTCCTCTCCCATAGCCCCTCTTCTCCCACCTTGTATCATCCTCTTCAATAATAAGCCTTTTATGGTTCTTCCAAGTACGGTAGTGCTCCTCCTCGTTCTCCTCGACGCCAAGGACGGCACCAGCGAGATTACGTTCGACGCCCAGAAGAGCCCCGCTGAAGGATGGAAGCAGAGAGTGTGGAGATGCTTGGCGGGGTCCGGCAAGGACCCTGTCTGTGACGCCTCCACATGCGCATGGAGGGCGGGTCGGCTCAGGCTCATCTCCATCGCCCGCACCGCCGTAGCGGCGTCCGGAGCGGTGACGTTAGCCGAGGTGTCGATCCCCATGGTGCTGCCGGTGACACGGTCGGCCTCCCCGACGCTCTCTATCGACGAGCAGATCCTCAACTCCAACTCCAGATCCGCTGAGGAGGACCAGGCACTCGGGCGGCGATGGAGAACGGCTACAACGCCGGTGGCCACCCGCCGCACTACCCGCCGTACCTCTCTCTGTCTCCGTCCTTCCCGAGTTATGCCCCTTCCCCAGCCAAGACGCAGCAGCAGTACCACTCTGACCCGCTCCAGGAGTATATTAGGGGGAGCCCAAACCTGGGCCACCCCCTACTTTCGGCCCTACGCAAACCCCGGGGCGAGGAGAGGTCTCCAGAAAGGCCCCGACTGTGAGGCAGGAGCAAGGGAGCCGAATAAACCCGCATTCGGTGTCCGGCGACCGGATCCCCTGGCTTCCGGTTCGGGGAGCAAGTCGGCGGGAGCCCCTGGGGCTGAATCAAGACGCACTGAAGGCGATAGCTTTCGGGCTGACAGCCGAAAGTGGAGAGTTTCGGCTAGAAGAGCCAGGGGGCTCTCCTCAGGAGGAGAGGTGCGAAGGTTGTTGGCCCTCGGCCGGAGCACGGGGTGACGCGGCGATTCACCCAAGGGGACGAAAGCGGATCGTTTCGCCACGGGGAACCGAATGCATTGGTCTGCGGTCTGAGGCTTGCAAGTCCGGTGAGCGCGGGGCGGAAGGCCGGCTTTGGTCTGCTGAGACGAAGAGGCGGGGTTTTGGCAGGTTGGCCAAAAGGACCGCGTTCCGGTTAAGCTTTTCTTATTCCGTTCTGCAGGTAATTATGCGACAGTGCGGGTGGTCCTCACCGGGAGTCGGCGAGGCTTCACGGGCGGAGAAGACAAAAATGCCCCTGGTGACGGATGGGGAGCTCTTGAGCCAAGAGTAGCTAGAGGGGCATTATGGGCATGTAAAAGTCTACGAACTATAAATAAGCCCCTCGGGGCGTTGTAAAGACACGAGAGAGGAATTAATAGAAGAAGCATTTGAGTTTCGTTCGCATCCAAGCATTCCGTATCCGTTCAGACCGACCTCCTGTCGGTTTAGGGGTGGCTCGCTTTAGGGCCACACCAATATTGGCGCCCACCGTGGTTGTGCAGGCAACCCATGGCCGGGCGAGGAAGATCCAAGGCCGCAGCGGCGGTGGCCGATTCCGCCCCGACAGATCCTCCCCCGGCGGTCGGTTCCATCCCGACAGATCCTCCCCAGGAGACTGTCACCTGTCAGTGCCAGGCCTCAATCCAGCAAGGGAAGCCGCCACAGGCCCGGGCGGAGTGACCGGCCCAGGAACTTCGGCGGAGGGAGGCCCCATCACCCGCGAAGGGGTTTCGGACGAGGACCGACCGCAGGATCAAGCTCGGGTCAACAGTGAACAAGAGGAACGTGCCAGAATCATACAAGAGTTGAGTAACAGGCAAACCGAGTTAAGAGAGCTGAGGGCTCGAAGAGACGCAATGCTTCAAAGAGAGGCGGCTAAGCGCAGGGAAGATTCGGCTCGCGAACAGCTGAGGTTGGCTGAAATAGAAAGAGACAACCTACTCAGAGAAATAGAGCAGATAGAACAGAGCTCAAAGGTGCCAAGGAGGGGGGCCAGGACGAATATCGTGGGTAACGGTTATGACATCGACCATACTTCACCCCTTTCTCCCGAATTACAGCAATACCCATGGCCAGCAGGCTACAAGCCCAGATTACCATCGTTCAATGGAAGAACAGGCCCGAGGAAGTTTATTGCTAGCTATGAGACAGCAGTACATTCGGCCGGTGGAGATTCGATAACCTTGGCAAAGTCGCTCATCATGGCTGTAGAAGATATCGCGCACGAATGGTACATAGCTCTTCGACCATTGTCAGTCCAGAGTTGGAAACAGCTAAAAGAGCAATTGCTAATCACCTTTGAAGGCTTCAAGGCCATAAAAAAAGGTACCAGGGACTTCTTGAAGCTCAAACAGGAAGACGGTGAATCTCTCACCCAATATTTGCAGAAGATAGTACAACTTAGGGCTCAAACACCCAACGTATCAGATGAGGTAGTCATCGCTGCAGCAGTCGAAGGCATGGCCATCGGCCAGTGTGCATCAACTTTGGACAGAGAAGAGCCAAAAACTTTGACAGAACTGTACGATCAGATCAAGAGGTTCGCTAAATCTGAAGAGGGTTTGAAAAGAAGAAAAGCAGCGAGGAAGGACGAAAAGCATCAGTCACCAAATCCGAACCCGGGGAATTCCCAAATGAGGGAGGGAAGACATTTCGTCCTGTCAACAATGTGCAGGACGATCTAGGCCAGGTAGCCGAATCAACCCAGGAACCGATGTCACAGGATCCCCAAAACCCGAGATCGTCTCAGTCAAACAGAGGGGGACGGGGTACAAGGGGTAGAGGCCGAGGAAGGGGCCAGGGGGGCCCAAAAGTGCCATATTGCTTTGTGTGTGGGGAAGATGCAAGCCACTACAGCAGAGACTGCAAGTACGGGCAAATGGCAAAAGAGCAGAGGTCAAAGGACGAAAGCTCCCAGAGTAGCCAGGCACCAAAACACGTGTTCAGCAACCTAAGGGAAGCCAGAGGACCAAAGCCGAATGCATATTTCGGTTACCATCAGGGTCAGCAACCAGCTCCGCCTCAGCCTCCGCAGCAGATAATGGCTCAACCATCCCATCATCACCAATACTCCTGGAACTATCCTAGATATTACTCCTTGCCGCAACCAACGCAAGTTCAGGCCCCATCAATGGTAGCTTCGTCACCAACGCAAACTTCAAGCAGCAATTACCGAATGCGCAAGTAAAACCCGAAGGCAGTCAGGACAGTAGGCTTGTGAATTCGGTATTTCCTTCCCAGGGACATATCTACGCAATCACTGGGGGCTCCAACCTTGAGCATGAAAACAAAAGAGCCAGGAGGGATTATGTGAGAAGAGTTCACACGGAGACACCTAGGCTTCCACTCAATAGGCCAGCTTGGTCCATGGTACCAATAACCTTTGATGAGAGTGACTTTCGGGTAAGAGATTACCCTCACACAGATGCTTTCGTAGCAACTGCAAATGTCGATAAGTTCACTTTGCACAACATCTTGGTGGACAACGGGAGCTCAGCGGACATCTTGTTCATTAGAGCCTTTCAGAGTATGGACATGGATCGCAGAACGCTTCAGCCGGCCGGAAACGCCCTGTTCGGGTTCGGAGGTAAAAGGATAGACGCCATAGGGAAGAAAGATATTGCCATGACCTTTGGTGAGGCAGGATTGTGCCGAACGGAGATAATCACATTCAACATAGTAAACATAGACTACCCTTACACAACGATATTCGGCAGGGGCACCATAAGCAAGTTTGATGCCATCATCAAGCAAAGTTTCTTATGCATGAAGATGCCCTCACCATTCGGCGTGATCACCGCTTGGGGGGATCGGGGAAGCGGCCGAAAGGTAGATGCAAAGCCAATCCCGGGTACGGCATGATCAACGAGGTAACCTTGACCAAGAAAGGGGAAGAAGAAGAAGAGGTGGAAGAGCGAGAACCAAATACCGAAAGGGTCAAGGAGCCGAAAGTCGATACGAGCCAAAACCACGAAAAAGAGTCTCGTTGTCTTCCACGTGCCCCGAAGAGAGATCACAATCAGCTCCGAGCTCCATAATGACGGCCGCTCGTTTATCGCCTTTCCTTGATAGTAACGCAGACGATTCGCCGGGTCCGCAGAAGACCTAAAGGGAGTAAGCGAACCCTAGCCCAAAGATAACCTAAATGTCACAAAAATCGCTGAAGCCGAGGAAGCAAAAGCTGAGAAAATTGTCCGAGGAAAGAAGCACCGCAGCGGCGGCGAGGGTCCGTAAACTTTCGGACGCGGGGGTAATCGTGACCGTCCAAAGATCCGAGTGGTTGGCTAACGTGGTCATGGTCCGTAAGAAGACGCCCGATCCTAAGGTCAAAAAGTGGAGAATGTGTGTAGACTTTATCGACCAACAAGGCTTGTCTCGAAGATCCGCACCCTCTACCTAGAATCGATACCTTGATCGACCCGGCGTGGGGGTGCGAAAAGAATGAGTTTGCTTGATTGTTTTTCCCGTACCATCAAATACATCTGAACCCAGAGGACGAAGAGAAGACGAGTTTCATCACTCCGGGAGGAACTTATTGTTTCAAGCGAATGCCAGAAGGGTTACGAAATGCAGGACCAACTTTCTCCAGAATGTCAGACGAAGTGTTCAAAGATCAGAAGAAGAAGAAGAAGAATCTGGTGAGGTATGTTGATGACATAGTGGTAATCAGCAACGCAAAAGAATCGCACATAGGTGACCTGAAGGAAATTTTCACGAATCTAAGGCGAAGTGGCCTCAAGCTAAATCCTGAAAAGTGCATTTTCGGCATCACAAAGGGTAAGATGCTTGGGTGCCTGGTCTCAGCAAGGGGCATTGAGGCGAATCCCGACAAAATTGCAGCCATCATAGACATGAAGCCCCCTGATAGCCGAAAAAAGGTTCAACGATTGACAGGATGATTGGCAGCTCTCAGTAGGTTCATCTCAAGATCCGCTGAAAAAGGTTTACTATTCTTAAAAGTGCTAAGAGATAGCACCGATTTTGAATGGGGACCCGAGCAACAGAAAGCTTTCCAGGACCTAAAGGACTATCTCACCAATCTGATGACAATGACTAAACCCTCTCCGAAAGCAACTCTTTTATTGTATCTGGCCGCATCTCCGGTTGCGGTGAGCGCGGTTCTAGTAGAAGAAAAGGAGCACGATAACAAGCTGAAGCAATTCCCTATCTATTATGTGTCAGAAGCCCTTTCGGCAGCAAAGTGGAACCATTCAGAGCTGGAGAAAATAGCATACACTATGCTAATGGCAAGCTGAAAGCTGAAGCATTACTTTCAAGCGCACAAGATTCGGGTCATCTCCTCTCAGCCTCTGGAGGCTTTATTCAGAAATAGTGAGGCTATCGGTAGAGTGGGCAGCCGAATTGAATGAGTTTGTAATCGACTACGAGCATAGATCAACCATCAAGTCACGTGGCAATAGCGGATTTCATAGCGCATCGACACCGCCAGCCAACGGCAATCCGGTGCGTTTTGACGAACCCACCTGACAAAGATTCGTGATGGAGCTTGGTGTGACAAAGGCGCTGGAGTTTCGACAATCTTAACTCCTCAAACAGGACCCTCCATTCGGTATGCGGCCAGATTGCGGTTCACAAGCACCAACAATACAACGAGAATCACGGCGATTGCTTGCACCTGCGAAAGTTGAAGGCCATGGGTGTTAGGAGATGCATCATTCGTACAGATTCTCAGGTGGTAAGTGGACACTGTGAAAAGGAATACACGGCAAGAGAACCGGTTCTAATAAGATACTTGCAAGCGATAAGGGCAATGGAGAAACATTTCTCCGGATTTTCTCGTGGTACATACCGCGCAATGACAACCAAGAAGCGAGATGAGCCGGCAAAGGCAACAAAGATTGGGAATTCCAACCCCGCCTCGATGTATTTTTTAGGTACTTTCGGTCAAGGCAATCGAGAGAGGAAGAAGACACACCTAAGGCAATTCACGTCATCACAAGTCATGATTGGAGAAGCCCAATATTCGCTTTCCTATCAGGCACTTATGAGCCCGAAAGCAAGCATGAGCAGCAAAGGATGGAATCCCGAACGAAGCATTACTCAATTATCAGGGGCGAATTGTACAAAGATGGAATTGTGGCAATCGGCTCAAGTGCATCAGCATCGAAGAAGGACGAAAGCTCCTGGACGAAATTCATGGAGGCATGTGCGGTGTGCATCAAGGCCCCCATGAAATTGCCCATAGAGCAATGAGGCAAGGTTTCTACGGCCATCGCCAGCGAAGATGGGCGGTGGTTAAGACATGTGAAAGTTGCCAGATGTTTGCAAAAAAGCAAAACGCACCGAAAAACCCAACCAAGCCGATAGTCCCAACTTGGCCTGCGCGAGATGGGGGTGGATATAGTCGGGCCCCTGCCAACAGCTCCAGGCAATGTAAGATTCGCAGCAGTGGCACTGGAGTATTTTACCAAATGGGTTGAGGCGAGACCCCTTGACAGGATAACTTCGGCAACCTTGATCAGTTTCGTATGGCAACAGATAGTCTGTCATTTCGGTGTTCCTTCATACATCACAGTGGATAATGGCAAGCAATTTGATTCAACCAAATTCAGATCTTTCTGTGAAGAGCTGTCCATTGAGCTAACGTTCGCATCAGTTTATCACCAATAGGGCAACGGGGCCGTCGAAAAAGCTAATGGCCTCATATTTTCGGGCGTTTCAAAGTCCCTATGGGATGCAAAAAAGGGAAGGTGGCCGGCCGAAATGGTCGTAGCGCTTTGGGGTCACAACATCTCGAAGTCGCGCAAGAACAGATTCACTCCATTTCGGTTGCTATATGGGTAAGAGGCAATAATGCCCGAAGAGCTAAAACTCGGTTCCTTTCATACGCAAATAGCAGATGTAACCGAAATCCAAAGGTATGTAGATGCTGACACGTCTAAATTCAGGAAATTACAGTCGGCCAAGAATTTGGACAATTATCATAAAGAGACGAAAAGCTGGCGGGACAAGAAGGTCTTGCTCAAGAATATCCACCCAGGAGACTTGGTACTGATTCGGCACGCAGATAAACAGGGAAAGTTGCAGTCCCAGTGGTACGACCCTTTCATCGTGGCAAGCATGGTGAAGCCCGGAATGTTTCGGCTGAGAACTGAAGATGGTGAAGTGATGAACCACACTTGGAACGTGGACAATCTCCGCTGATTCTATGCCCGACACAAGATACAAGAGCCCGAAGTTGTAATTTTCATTTTTGTTTATTCGGTCCGTAATAATTTAGTTCGATACATTGCTACGGGTTGCTCTCTTTTTCCTCACAGGGGAAGCCCTTTCAGGGGTGTGAGGTTTTTTAATGAGGCAGCCTGGAAAAATTCGGTCATAAACCCCGTATAAAAAGTCCTTTGTCCCCAACCGTTGTGACACTTCAAAAACTCAAAAAGCCGAAAACAAGAAGTGACTAAGTCACGCTTGATATATTTGGCAAGGATCATACCCGAAGAGGTATATGCTGAAGAGATCAGCAAACAATGGCCAGAAGTGCCAAAAGACCGAGGCCAGAAACGGCCGAAGTCTAGAGGAAGTCAGAAAGTGATGCCTCTGAAGGAAAGCTTTAAAGCAGAGAAGCTTTAGCTGCCCGAATTTGACCGAAAGAAGTCACATTCGGTCCTATGGCAGAAAAGCCTGAAAACGCAAATGAAATTCGGCTATAAGAGCTTAGCCAGAACATTTAAGATACAATGACGGCGAAAAGTCCAAGCGGGGACCGAGAAAAGGACCCGAAGAAAGGACATCCCGTAAATAAGGATGTATGTAAGGCTTGTCATGCTCCCTCCAATATTCAGTCACGTGATGGCTAGTGTTCGGCAATCAATGTGTTAAAGATCGCCACCAAACAAAGTACACCCCAACCACTATAAAGCAGCACCCAAGGGACACTTTGTTCTCCAGAGCAGCTAGAAGGTGTAGAAAAGGGGAATGCCCCAGATAGCCACAAAGATAAAAGCCATAACAAGGGATTTCGGTCCTCCGGAGCTTCGGCTCATTAGGATTGAGAGGAGTCAGGAAATCAGAGGGGGCTTTCGACCAAACAAGTGGAAGGAGTGCATTTTGGTCTAGTTTAGGGCCACATTCTATCAGTAGGCGCACCATACATTTGGGTTACTACTAGGAAAGAACTAGTCGAAGGGCAGTTCTACCAAGTGGAAACTGCTAATAACACTGCCCCAAGAGCCGTGCGTAGAGCACATCAACCAACTCAGGCACTTCAACAGTTGCATAAGATGGCCGAAACTCCCAGAATTTCAGTGCACGACTGGCTTCAGCACTAAGGGCAACGGAAATGGGAAGTTCCGGATGATTTCTCGGAACCTGACCCGGCATTCTAGCTCGTGCAAAGTCCGCCCAAAGACCGAAACCAATGAAGAATGGTCGTAGGGAATCCAGGAAAAGCTACGCCATCAAGATGGCCGAATGCGGAAAAGGTTAGCATTCGGCCACGAGGTACCCCAGGTCCACATTTCGGGTGCAAGTATCAAAGACATACATTTCGGTTGTAAAGTACCCCAGGTCCACATTTCCGTTGTAACTATCAAAACGCAGGAGCAACATTTGTTTGGTCAAATCAAACAAATTTTCGTCGGCGATACCCTTTCGGTCCCCGCAAAAGGGGGAAGGGGGTTTTCTAAAATTAGAAATCGAAGGTTTTGCGATAGCCGAAAGGCAAAGAAAAAGCGAAAGTAAAACTCAAGGTCTTTGAGAAACCACATGTTTATTTTCAACCAAGGTCAAGGTCTTTGACACCACAATATCGATACCGAGGGGCCGGGAGGGTTTCGAATTCTTCCTCTATCTCTACTTTCGGTTCGGGTAACACGCCGCGAATCAAATTTCTTTGCCTAGCGGAGGGGACGAAAGTCCTCCAAAAGTCGCTTCATTATTCTACCGTTGTGATTGATCTTTCGGCGACGCGACGCGAAGAACTCCCCCCATTCGGTCGGGAACAACTCATGAAAGTTGTGCCAGAGGCCCCGCTTAACGCCGAATCCAAAGATGCTCAATTTTTAAGGCAACATCTCCCATATAGTCGAAGGTCTCCTCCTCGAACCTCATGCAACCATTTAAAAAATAGTGCTTAAAACATTGTATCATTACATCTTCACTCTCTCGAAGCCGAATCAAAGTTCTAAACCGAATCTACCCTATCGGCATCGGGGTTCGCTTCTTTGGAGCGGGAGGGGTCCCTTTGTTCGGTAGAGGGGTGCCACCATCCGCATCGCCGGACTCCTTTCGTTCCGTTCGCAATGAAGGCATCCACCTTGGCCTTGATCTCCTTCTTCTCCTGCTCACTCTGGAAAGACAAGATAGTCAATCTCAAGCAAAACGAAAGTGAATAAGGGGCATAATCCGTAAATCAAATGTAAAACACATCGCACCGTAGCTCGAGAACCCGCCGCCGGTATAGGGCGAGATCTTTCCCCTTTTTACGCTAGTACTCTTCATAGAATTTTAGGGCAACCGAAATGACCGAGGGGTCCATCCTCCAAGTACTCGAGGGGTCTTCCTGCGGCTCTACCTGCCCGAGGTGATTACACCCGAGCTCATGCAAAGCAGAGCCGAAAGCCCGCAGAGTCTCGAGAGAGGCATATCCTCTTCCGGTCTCCACCCGGTCGTAAAGACCACGGAGCTCCTGAACAAGACAGGGGAGCGACTCGCCATAGCCCGAGCGCGGGTTGGGGGGCGGCCTCATCACCGAAAGAGGCCAGCAGGTTCTGGTAAATCTCAACCCCTGCCCTTGCATGGCGCTCAACTTCGAGATTGACCGAAGAGTGTCGAGCTCTTTCGGCCTTGGCCTTATCCTCCACATCCTTTAGTTTTTGCTCTAGATCAGCAACACGCTTCTCAGCAATTTCGGCCCTCGCCTCAGCCTTTTTGCATAGGGACACCTGGGTCTTCAGGTCTTTTCTAGTTTTTCGGCTTTGGCCCTTTCGGCCTCCTGAGACCAAGAAGATGAGGAACCCTGGCCTTGGAAATGCTTATCCAAGGTCCAGCGCACAAGAATAGTCTGCACAAAAGAGATAAAGTAAGAACAGGTGAAGGACAAACCGAAACGATAACCTCAATCCAAGTATTAACGAAACCTATTAACAAAACCTTACCCCAGTAGCATAGAAGTTAAGGGCTTCGAACATCTTCGAGGGGGGGAGCTTGAGCAGCTCCTTTTTGTTCTGAGGGGCTACGAAAGACGTAGCACACTTCTCTGCGAACTCTGCCCCCTTTTCCGAAGGAACGAGAGGCAGAGTGCGGGGGTCCACGTTAGCAACCACCCTCGCGTCCGAATGGGCCCCTAAACAACGAGCAAGCTGGTAAGTCTTTTCTTTGCGGGGGCTCATCTCTTCGGGCGAACTCACGCCTGAATAAATGATGGTTTCTCCAAAATCACTGGAGTCAGAGTCTAGCGAAAGCAGACCATGACCGAAAAGGCAACCCCAAAGTATCTCGGAGGTCATCTTAAACTCCTGGTAGAATCGTGACTTACCCGGACCAGATTTCGGGTTAGAAGTACCGGCCGCGGCGCCAGAAGATAGCGCGGTGGGCAAGTCCTTGGTCCCTTTCGCCTTCTTCTGGGCAGGGCCGATGCCGGGAGCAACCGAATCACGGACCCTCTTCAATTTCGTGAAGCACGGCGCCATGGAAGCCGTGTCATCATCGTTCAATGTGTCTCGGGGGTCCTTGACAGGTTTCGGTGCCATAGAGCCCGAATCACTGGAAATCTCCTGCAGAAAACAAAGGCCGAGTGTAATTCGGTCAACAAATGGACGAAAGTAACTATCACATGCCATAAAACAGAAAAACAAGCAGAGGCGAGAAGCAAGGTCGAAATGAACAGCGGCGTGTCGTCGAGGTAAACTACCATTTCGGCCCCATCAAACTTGAAAGAGCGAGCATGACCGAAAGCGACTTTTTGGCTTCGGCGTCCCGGAATTTTAGCCATTTGGCGGCATACCTCAATATCGGCAGGTTCTTTCGGTTTTCCTCATTGAACAAGCGATGCGTTTTTCGTTTGATCCTCTCAAACGGAGCCGAATCTTGAACGACAGCCTTTCCAGAATGCCTGGCCTTTCGAACAACTTTAGCATGTTTAGTTTCGGTTGGGTTAAGACGATCCCCATACCGAACGTCCATGGCCTCAAACGCCCGGTTAATGCGAGCCTGATCTCCCAGAATTCCCAAGCACGAACGTCCATGGTGGCGGGCTTTAATGTGGATGGTTTCATAGCTAGTGCTCACCGGTTCAATATCAAACTTGGTGGTCGAACTCAAGGGACGAACCTCCAAGGCGATCCACTCTTCCACCAGATCACGCGAGCTCTGCTTCTCTATGGTAGCAAGGAAGGCTAGGGTAGCTTCGGCATCCCCTTTGGCTCCTTCAACAAAAAGCGCAGTACATTTACCCCGCATAGGAGTCATTTGGCTGACAAGGGAGCTGCCCATGCTTAAACCAGTATTCGCCGCTTCATGTTCATTCCCGGCACCTACCCGAGCATAAAACCAGAAATCTGTCCATTTCGTCCACTTGTTACGAAAGGCAGGGGCAAGGCGAATGTTACCGCGAGGAATAAAGGTATAGGCGCCGAATTGAACAATATAGTGGTCTCCACTACGTTCATCTTTAACCTTGTGCGGTTTCTTGTGGCATGCATAGTAGTTCACAAAGGTGTCCACGTACAGGGGAGCCCCCATTATCTTCATGGCCCAAGCAAAGGTGCCAAGCCGAGTGATCGAATTCGACGTTAGGTGATGGAGCTGCAAGTTAAACCGGTCCAGCACACCACCAATGAAGGAATCTTCACACGGAAGCCGAAACCTAGCCCGAAAAAATCCTTAAACACTAAAGCCTCATTGGGTTTAGGGCTCGGGAACTTCTCTCCTTTCGGGGCCCGGCAGAACGAACGGGTCTTCCGGTCCATGTATCCTTTCCGAACAAACTCGTCCAGATCATCATCCGAAACTTGAGATGGCCCTGCCCAATAAACCTCACGACGAGCCGAAGGCCCCACGTTTTCACCAGAACCTTTGGCCTGAGAATAGACAGCGTCCTCCGAACCGTCTATGGCTCCAAACTCGGCGTCCAGGTCCTCTATAATGAAAGGGTTACCCTCAACAGGCGACCCAATTATATCGACCACTTCTTCCATTTCGGCAGCCGCCGGGGGATTGACAGGCACGTCATATTCGGTCGCCTCCTCGCTAGTACTTGAGTACAGGGCTGAATCAATGGATTTCACAGGCTGGTGACCAACAGAGCCGCCACTGGATGAATCAGAGCCCGAGGAACCGCTGGAGGACGAACCAGAGCCTCCCGGGGTGGAGCCGGATCCCGAAGCGGACGGATCCAACATTCTATATGATCAAGGAACCTAAAGTACAGAAATAGAAACAGAAAAAGACCAAAATAAAAAATGGGCGCCCAAAGCAACTGAATCGAAAGCTGGAGGAAAGAACCGAACATACCTTACTAGCGAAACTACGGGATCCGAAAGCTTGAAGAGCCGGATGCAGCAGGCGCTCAAAGCTGAAAAGCTGCAGGCTAAGAATTGTAATCTGAGGCGGGGCACCGGTGTCCGGGCATCGGCCGCGCCCTTAAATAGGGCCGAGGGGCTCGAGGTTCGAGAAATCGTCCCCATCGACGGTTACCGGGCGCGTGAATCGAGAGTCGACGGTTACCTTCAACGAAACGGTTATTCAAAACCGTTTCATAGAAAAAATAATAAATAAAATAAAAATAAATAAAAATGACGTGTGACAAGAGCCGGCAAAAGAACGTTTTAGTCCCGCGTTTCGGAGGGGGTTTTCTAAAAGGGGCCGGATGAACCCGGCCAGGGGCGAACCGAAAGCTTTCGCCCCCAGCCGCGAGGGGCTACTGATGGGGGGAGCCCGAACCTGGGCCACCCCCTACTTTCGGCCCTACGCAAACTCCGGGGTGAGGAGAGGTCTCCAGAAAGGCCCCGACTGTGAGGCAGGAGCAAGAGAGCCGAATAAAACCGCATTCGGTATCCGGCGACCGGATCCCCTGGCTTCCGGTTCGGGGAGCAAGTCGGCGGGAGCCCTTGGGGCTGAATCAAGACGCACCGAAGGCGATAGCTTTCGGGCTGACAGCCGAAAGTGGAGAGTTTCAGCTAGGAGAGCCAGGGGGGCTCTCCTCGGGAGGAGCGGTGCGAAGGTTGTTGGCCCTCGGCCGGAGCACGGGGTGACGCGGCGATTCACCCAAGGGGACGAAAGCGGATCGTTTCATCACGGGGAACCGAATGCATTGGTCTGCGGTCTGAGGCTTGCAAGTCTAGTGAGCGCGGGGCGGAAGGCCGGCTTTGGTCTGCTGAGACGAAGAGGCAGGGTTTTGGTAGGTTGGCCGAAAGGACCACGTTTCGGTTAAGCTTTTCTTATTCCGTTCTGCAGGTAATTATGCGACAGCGCGGGTGGTCCTCACCGGGAGTCGGCGAGGCTTCACGGGCGAAGAAGACAAAAATGCCCCTGGTGACGGATGGGGAGCTCTTGAGCCAAGAGTAGCTAGAAGGGCATTATGGGCATGTGTTGACATTTCTAACACGATCCAAAATAGGAAGGCGAAAGAAATGTATATGGTATCTATCATAACTTGTCAGCTTAGATGTGGAGTTAATCTCACAATCCAATAAAGGCGGAGTTAGGCGGTGTTAGTTGTGGGGTGTAATCTCAGTACCATTATCCATAGTGAAGTTAATCTCACTAAGAATATGTACACAAGGTATACCACTCATTTCTAGGCATTACCTACGTACTAGTCTGTCACCCTAGCAATAACGCTCTAAGAAATGCGGGTATGGTATTCTTGATATTCCTTGATAAAAGATGATCATGATATCTGCAAGCGCACAGATAGAAAAACCATTGTAGCACTTCACCGGGAGTCTATCCAGGTATCGTATTTATATTTTACCACAGGGAAGGGGTAGTCTATGGAAAGTAAGAGAGATAGGGATGTCTAATGATTAAGTTAACTTGAGTTTTACTTGAGATTCACTTGCAGTTGTATAATGCAGAGTAACCATATGCATCTAACAATACTCATAACAGGGTAAGTCACATAATAAAGATAAATGAATAATAAATGATAACTACCCAAGTCTAAGATCATGGTATGCCACTAGTATCATATGAGCTATTAACATGGTATAGAAAGAATAGAAAGAATATTCCTAAGTTACTCATAATCATATGTCAATGAATACTACAATTAGTGCAATTACATCTAGCTATCATGGCAAGGTTGCAATACATCTACACATGGTAAGCATTATCAATGACAATCAAGGACTAAACTTGATCATCACCGTAATTATGGCTCAACTTGGCCTATCATTCGGAGGGTGGACTCCAAAGGACTCAACAGACCTTGTCACTCCCCGCGATCTACCACACGACTCGAATGTAGGGGGTGTCGCGCGCAGTAAACGTTGTATAAACACCACGTTTACACATTGCTCACCACCCACATAGTGATCATCTAAGTGGATGCTATACGACTCCATGCATATAATATAAGACAAACTTACTAATCTAGACATATAATCATAGCAAGCATGGATACATATCACTAAGAATATAATCATAAAATAGAACAAAGTTATAGCAATTGTATTCCAACTAAGATACTTACAGATTGGATACAAGAGAGAAGCCACGAGAAGCTCGGCTTCCGCTACTTCTTGACTATCGTGGAATCCAAGGCAAGCTTGACTTCCTCTAGATCTAACTAGGTAGCTAACTCGCTTCTAATATGATGAACTAGGGCTTAAGATCTAGACTTGGTTGGACTTGAAGTAGTATGAACTCAGAATGAGTTAGACTGAATTCAGAATGAATTAGGGTTTAGCCCTGGGGTCAGGTGATCTTCTTATATAGCCATCGGCGATGAACAGGGACCCTTGGATCAAACCGACCTTGAACAACGGTATAGATGCAACCTCAATGTCGGTGATAAACCGCCATAGAAAGGAGAGGGGGGCGACGAGGTGGGACCCACCGGGCGGTCGCCGATAATGGGCCTAGCGATCGCCCGATTGCCTCAATCACAACGAGATCTCCTTCCTCCCGGTGTTTTCTCGGTGTCTTCTAGAATGTTTTAGTCCACTTTTTTGGGTTGAGTTGCCTCACGGTCAAGTCTTGTCATCGTATGGGATGCAAACTCTTAGGTTTCTCACCGTTCTTATCTGCTTTTATCTGTTCAGTCCCTGCAAAGTCATGGAATACCAAAACTCGTGGAAATATGTTAGTTAGACCCCTAGACTTATGTTGATGTTCATTTTAAGCCCTTATTTCATGTTTAGTTGGTTAGTAATATTATGCTATAAGGCATACCAACAAGCTCCCCCAAGCTTACCTCTTGCTAGTCCCTAGAAAGACTTATTTTATTATATTAACTACTTGGATCGGAGTTGCTACAACGCTTTCACACCTCAAGAGTACACATGCTTTCAAACAAGATTTCTCTCCAAAATAAACTTTTTTCAACCTTCAACTTACCCATATTACCTTTTACCTTTGGGCTTGTAACCTTTTCTTCAATCTTGGGCAATTGAAAGATAGAACAAATCAAGTCAAGCACTATATCTCAAACTCTTTGTTCAACTGTCCTTCCGAGTTTTTGCAAGTTTTCGAGAATAAAACTCAAAATTCCCGGTATGACTCTCTCTAGTCTCTCATTTGTGGTATTTGTGGATCCTCTCTAAGGCAATAAGGTTGTGTTGCCTTTCTCTCATAATATGTGGTATTTTTAGCTAAGGCAGTAGCACACCGTCGATTCGTCCCCAGAGCGGTGCATCTGGGACACGCTTCCAGGGTGGGGCCTGCATCAATGGTAGTGGGGCCCAGTCTGGCATCGTGTTCTGCATGCAGTACGCGTGCCTCACCTGGGGCCCACCAACGACAGATGCTCCAGTTCCAGGAGCTTGCGGTGGCCCTCTCTGGAAAAATCTGTTTGTGGTCATCTTTATCTGCATGGCACCTTTGCATTTTTATCTTTTCTCTTTTATTTTTATTTACTACCTAGCAGAGCAGCACCGACTAATATCAAGACCCCTTCAGTTCATCCGTCATCGGTAGGGCAGCGAGCCACCCACCGGCTCTGGGGATGGCGATCTTCTACCCGCCGGCGACTTATTCAACAAAATCTTCGGTTCGCCGGCGATACAAGTCCATGACGTTGCCCTCAACCACTGCAAGCCTACGCTTCGCGAGGCCCTTTCGCACCAACGGCACCAAGCGTCTGAGACGCCTCTGCAGCCGTCCGCCGGCGACCTACGCTCCGGTGGCGAAGTTGGATCTAGATCCTTTAGGGACTTGGATGTATTTGGCTCCTTTGTGAAGAGCCAAATTGTAAGAACTCTGCTTTAATATAATACTAGGTAGCACGCCCGTGCGTTGCTACGGATAAAACTCTTATACTAATAACACATGGATCGCACGATAAGATAGAAATACTGTGAAATTAAATACCAACGTTGAAGTGTCATTTAATCTAAAAGACATAGGTCATGAAATTAACAAACACGGAGAGTGTGGCGTCGCAAGTTCACCAACTCTACTATATAGACCTTTCCATGCATTGTAACATGAACAAACTATAAGGTTCATTGACCCTAAACCCAAAGTGTAATGGAGATATTATAATCTTTATGCACTACCAAAGATCGAGCCTAATTAAAAAAAACTTCAGATATTTAGGAAATATAGGTTCGTGCCTTTGCGTTGCTACGGGGTTACCAAACTTTATACTAAAAATACACGGATTGCATGATAAGATAATAATATTGTAAGTCATGTATTCATGTTGTTGTATCAAATGAATAAGAGATTATTGTAGAAACATGCAAAATGAAAGACATAATGAATGCATATGGAACATATAATGCCAATATAGATTCTCATTGAGAGTCAACTATGGTAGGAATGCTTGGTCAAATTGTTTGAGGTCAGAGCTCTCTTGTTCATACAATGCATGGTAGGTCCTCTTGTGGACATCCTTCATAGAGATTAATTGCAGAGAGTGGACCTACCGTGAATTGTATGAACAAATTTGCCTCATTTTTCGTTTTCCTGATACCGGTATTTTCTTTGTGACTTTTCCTCTTGTGGGCAATAAATACATGGACAGTTCACAAATAAGGCAACAAATTAATGCGGCAACAAAAATCAATCACCCTTTTTTTTTTACGATGGTTTCCTTTTCTTTCTTGCGTGGAGAGTGGAGGGCGTTGAGAACATGCATGAGGTTGGGATTACAGGACTTTTTTCTTTCCTTTTATTTACCGAGATTTTTTCTTTCCTCTATTTTGGGCAGACGGCGCTGACACCGTGCGGGTCGTGGATCGCATGGCGGGAGGCGGAACCGACAAACCAACGATTGTGGCACCAAAAATCATAACCTCTTGAGGAAAATATTTCTATTTTAATTTGATTGATTAACATTGGTTTTCTTTTGCATGCAAAAAAAAATCACAAGAGGTGTGATGGTCGTGCGAGGGAGCCCTTCCTTTTGCATGCAAGAAAAATTATTTTCCTATTTAATTTGATTGATTGACAATAGTTTCCTTCTACATGCACGGCATGCAAGGAAAATCATGGCGCGCGTGGGATCGCATGGAGGGCAGGCTGGAAGTACCAACCCATTTGTCGCACCAAAAATTGTCCATGTTTTGTTCTTTTTTTATGTTGTAGAGATATGTGTTTCTGGTCAAAAAATAAATAAAGTTGGTCGTTGCACACATTTCGTATGTTATAACCCGGGCCACATTATTAGGCGCATTTTTATGTGTAAACGCGACTTCAAACAACTAGCTATTGTTTACTACTGCTAGTGGAATCGGCAGTAAGAAATATATTCGTGCCACACTCGTAGTTAGGGATGTAAGCGGGTTTATACCTGATACGTTGCCCTATATATAACCCATAAAATGAGTTTATATGTGGCTTCGCGGACAAAATCCCCTTTTATCTATTGGTAGGCTCCATACCATCGTTCTAACGGGCATTATTTGAAAAACCCCATGAGTAGCGTGGTGGGTAAGTTGTCAACACTGAATCTCAAGCACTTCCATGCCAAGAGAAACAGTAAAAAGCTATTGGTGGGTAACTTGTTGGCACTGAATCTTAAGGTATTTGTGTGACGGCCTCTTTTAAGGTTAGGAAAATTAATCTCATGAATACATATAATTTGGAAAAATAGGCTATATTGATTCATACACATCATTTCTCTCTTTTATCAAGGGTTCTAGCAATTGATATCCCTTCATAATTTTTTTTTTTTACACAGTACAAACGCGCAGACGCTCAACACGCACGCACACTCACCGCTATGAACACACACACGACGCAAAACCCTACCCCTATGAGCACCTTCGAAGGACTGAGCCGGCAAATCTTAAAGTTCCGAAGTCACCACAGGCACCTCGCTATCGACAGGGACGTCGCCTACCACTTAATGCATAGCGCCGAAAAATCTTGGAATAATCCAGGATAAAGTGTCACACCCAGGATGCATCCTGGGTGGGAGCCCCCAACCAATGACCTTTGCCATTGCGCCGTGAGCCCTTGACCCCTTCATAAATAATTGAAATGCAATTTTATGATTTGGATCTTAAATTGTTGGAAACTTCCCAAGTTCTCTTCTGCCAAGCGCCTTGATTAATGAACCTAAAAAATCTATTGAAGCTTTGAATTGAATCTATATATAGAAGAAAAAATTCCTACTATAGCATAACATTGTTCGATCACTGTTGGACAGGCCACCCTAAAACGATGAAGCTCTGAAATGTCAATGCAGGATTGGAGATGAAACAAACAAACAAACCCTAAAGGCATAAACCCTTTGTTAAACCCCTGATCTGATGGGGGCGATCAGGCGCCGCCGGTGCCGGTGCCGGTGCGGATCTCGATGGTGTCGCCGTTCTTCACCTCGTGCCACCGAAGGGTACGGTCCTCATCCATAACGCTCTGCTTGTACACGAAGTAGTATCCGCCGCCGCCGCCGGTGCCGTCGCGCACGGGAAGGCGCAGCCTCTCCACCTCCTTGCGCAGGTCCCGGACCACGTCCATGACGCCCCACCTCCAGCGCCACCGTCGTCTCGCCAAGCATGAAACTCACCTCGATCCTCTGCTGGTTCCCGGGCCCGTCGGCGCCGTTTCCGCCGCCGTCGCCGCCAACAGAGGCCGCGGGGGTCTGCGGGCGCACGACGGCGCTCACGTCCATGCCGCCGCCGTCGGCTGGGGGATCGTAGTCCGCCAGCGTCTTGCCATCCTCCATCTCCGTCTTGCCGAGGAAGAGCGCCGTCCTCGCGGCGGGCAGCGCGCCGTCGGTGCGGTCCTGGAGGAGATCCTTGAGGCGGGCCACGGTGTCGGAGGCGGGGACGTCGACGCTGCACGGCCCGTCGACGATCTCGGGGGCCGAGACCGAGACGGCGACGACGCGGACGACGGCTGGGGCGGCGGACGGGGAGGTCGGCGAGGGAGACGGCGAGGGCGGGGGAGGCGTCGGCGCGGCGTCGGAGAGGACGAGGACGACGCGGGAGCCCTGGACGATGCCGTAGTGCGCGGTGTCGCGCGCGTCGTCGAGCTCCTCCTCCTGGCGGCGGTCGTCCTGATCCGCCTCACGCCGGCCGGCGAGGAAGAGCCGCTGCGACGCCACGGGGATGCCCTCGCGCGCGTGGACCGCCTCCTTCATCTCCCGCACCGTCGCGAAGTACCACACCTCGACGGTGAACTCCCGGCCACCCGGCGTCGCGAACGTCACGTCCATTCCGTCGATCGATCGCCGGCCGGCGGGCTCGATCTCCGTCCCCCTCTCGGCCGATCGATCGATCGATCAGTGGTCGTCGATCAGTATATATATCGCGGTGGTCCCCAAGGGGGCGGCGCGCGGCGAGGCGCAGAAGTGGAAGGTCTCCGTGACGTGATGGCGCGGTGAGCTGTGGGTGGCTGTGCCATGCGAGGCGGCGGCAGTTGCGGGCGAGAAGCGAAGCGTCCGCGGCGAACATCCAGCGGGGCGGCGTGTGAAACCGTTACGTAACCGTTGCGTCTCGCCTCGCGCGGCCGGCGTCCACTGCATGCGGGATTTGGTTTTTTTATCATTTATTTATTTTTTGTATAAATAAATAGCTGCATGCAGACGGAAAAAGATTTGCAAATACCGGCTCTTGAAACTACGGCGGTAGTAAATATATACTTATACACCAAAATACTTGTACCGCAGGCAGTATAAACGTACCGTATATATAGCCGTTTTTTGGAGTGAGGTTTTCTAAAGTTTGGCCGTTGCACACATCATTTCGTATATATTACCTGGCCACATTAGACGCATTTTGATATGTGTAATAGTAACGCGACTTGAAACAGCTAGCTATTGTTTGATACTGGTAGTGGAATAATCAGCAGTAAGGAATTAATTAACTCCACAGTCGAAGCTAGGGATGTAAGGGCAGTGCCTATGGGGAATTAACGATGGTTTCTATCTCTAATTAACGATGAGAGAGTAAAATTGATATTCGTTTAAGATGCATTGCACGAAAGCTATTTGACATTTGTTCTATTATTGGCTGCAATACCTAGGGTTAAGGAAGGCCTCCCTTTGGCTGTCGACTTGGATTGAGGGGTGCAGTCCGGCCACGTTGTTCCCAGCATTATTCCACCACAGTCGACGAAAGCACAGAACAGTCAGGGACGCACTCTAGAACGAAAAATGGATAGATGACCTGGCTTACAATCTCAACGCTGACCTCCTCAGGGGCATTGTTCAGTTAAACCGACTGATCCATGAAGCCCAAATTGTTTGGATCTTGGAGGCCTCAGGACAGTATACTGCACGATCAGCTTACGAGGTTCAGTTCGCAGGACACATCAACTCAAACTTCCCCTCTCTCATCTGGAAAGCTTGGGCCACGCCGAGATGCAAATTCTTTCTATGGCTGCTCCTTCAAGATAGAGTGTGGACTGCGGCGAATTTGCAGAAGAAAGGGCGGGAAAAACAACTATTTCTGCGCGCTATGTGAACGAAGCCTCGAGATGGCTCTTCGTCTTTTCATTGAATGTCCCTTCGCCAAAAATGTATGGAACTTAGTAGGAGCATGGACAGGCTCCGGTATACCCCGACTGGCAAATTGGCTACAGCATGACAGCCTGGAAGGAATGGCTCATCCGGATAACCAAAGAAGGATCAAAGGAATCTCACTCTATATCAATCATAACTTTGTGGCATATATATTTTGGAAGGAGCGGAACGAAAGAGTTTTCAGGGGGTCATCACACATCGGAGCCATCGGTTGTTTCTAGAATAAGGGATGGATGAACACTCCAACTGGTCACTAGCTAGACCAAGAAGAGTTGTATCCCACGATCGAGCTAGTTAATAATGCTGTGAGTAGTTAGTTTTGTTTTCCTTAATTCTCATAGCGCGGTCTGCAATATGAGAAAGCGCTCCTCGCACATGTAAACTAAATTCTATTCCTCCTTATTTAATGAATGAATGTTGGAATATGCCGGATCTTTAAAAAAAAAAAAATACCTAGGGTTAGAATTTAGAGATTTCTTCGGTTGTTTGGAGGATTTCTTCGGTCGATATTTACTAGATCTCGTTGTCAGCGGCTAATGCCTTTTTTTTTTTTTTTTTTTCTTCTTCAAGACTTGAGGTGTGTACTCTGCTAATGCGCTGCTGATGGGGTAAGTTGTAACAAAGACTTTTAAGATGCTACAATACAAATTCTAGCGTTTTGATGGCGTTTCCGCCGCGCAATATTCGGCCCAGTTATCAGCTAGGAGACTCCTCTCCTCCCTATTCCTTCCTTCTACGCAACACGAGAGAATGGGCCGGGCCGTGCGCGTCTATTGGGCTTAGCTGAAGCCGAGCCCAGCAGGAGCGAGAGAGTCAGGGGGCCGGGCCGGGCCGTGCTGATCCGCGCTGCTCCAGTACAGCGTGGCGCGTGGAACGGTGGCACTGCCGGCCGGCCACCGTGGACGAACATTTGTGAGCGAGTAGGGACGAATCGAATGTTTGTGCAATTTGCTATGCGACCGACACGACGCATGTTTCTGCCGGCCGGCCGGAAGATTCATCCCGTCGGATCCGTTTTTTTAGCCGATGGATGGGCTGCAGCTGCAGGTGGGCGGTGTCTGTCTCTGACTTGTATTCGCCGGTCGTTCCTCATCATCAATCATCAATCTTATAATGCGGCAGCAACAACACGCCTGCCTGCCTACCCCCGGCCTCTGCTGCCTCGATCTGCCTGCAGCAACAACCCCGCCGTCGCATCCTCGTCCTCGTTGACGCGCCGGACGGCGACGTCGCAACCGACTCCATGCAGCACTGATCGACCGATGCACAGTCATGTAGGTTGGTAGAGTGGTGGCCTGGCCGGTGGCCGGGCGGCGCGTGCAACCGCGCCTTGTCTTGTTCTGCCCAGAGGCATGCACATGCCGCCGTGCAGCCAGCAAGCATTGCCAATCCCATCCCATCCATATACACGTATGTACGTCATGGCATGCGTGTGTGTGTAGTGTAACCAATCCACTCACGACGCGCGCGATACATGGATGTCACTGCGTATGATGGCAGCCACTGCTAGCTGTGGCGACACTGAAAGGAGCAGCCGCCATGCCATTGCCAATTTGCCAAGGATCATTAGCTTAGCGAGCTCCGTTCATGGGGGCCGCCCGCCGACCGGGGTTAGGGGCTAATAATAACCGACCAAACAAGGACCACATGCATACATGTACTACTACGCGCCCCCACCCAGCAACGGTGGTACGTGGCCCGTGCTAGCTGTGATTATAGATAGATATAAACAAACAGCTTTACTTTGATTGGGATTATCCTTTGTTGGTTTCTCACCTTTTCTTTTGTTTTTGTCTCTACGCTCCCATCTCTGAAAGCGCTCTTCTACTTTTCTCCGCCAAGGCAAAGGCAGCTACGTACTGACGGATGATCGATGATGGGTCTCTCTCTTCACCGGTCACACTGTTTCATTTTATATATTTAGAGAAATCAACTTTTAACTTCACAAAGGAAGGATCTTCTCCTCAACTCCTCTAGAACCAGAGCCAGGAAAACATGCCCATCGTTGTATCTATCAATTGGAAAGCTAGCCTATTATTAGATACTTAAATAAATTTGAAAAGATGAAGCACCACCCTGCACAGCTAGTGCGTGATTATATAACAAAACCTCTGAATGAATGCTCATGTGTTTAATTAATACCCCTCTCTGTGTTATTACAGCCTATCATTACGGTTGGGACTTGCTTATTGGGACCCCTACACAGACAGCTGAAAGTGAGAGGTGTAGTTGACACCCCACCTCTGCCGGACAGAGATGCAAAGTTGTAGGCGATTTTTCAGGCACATGATTTGCCCAAAAAGCGCGTGTCGTCTTATATATGCTATATCCCTCAAGGAAGCTTGGTGCTCTTCGTTCATCTTTGCAGCAAGCGACACAACACAGTTACCCTGAAGCTACCTGCTGCCTGCAGCTGTCCCTGATGATTCTTCCTTGGTTCCCTGAACCTTCTCTGTCTGACCGAGCTAGCAGCTTGTTTGCCCCTGCAAGTGATCCCTGCAGGAAAGGAAAACATATATACCATGTCCTATTCAACAAAGAAAGCGACGGCCGTGATTGCGCCCAGAAGGACGTTTAACCGGGCGGTCCACAGCGTGTTCAAGCTGTACAAGGTCATCTACTCAGCTGGCTAGCTTCAGCTTGTCGATTAGCTGTCACTAACTAACAGGTCAGAGCTAGACTAGATGCATTGTGCTGTGAGCTCATCAGTTTGGCTTAGCAGGTAGTTAGCTGGTTCTAGTCATGTGCCTCACATCAAAATCGTCACTATACTCTGTACATTTAAAATCCAAATGTGTGGTGTTGCTGGCAGAGCCAGATTAAACTAAACTTGTGCACTAACCTCTCTGATTAGACGGCGCAACGAATTTACGGTATGTATGTATGAACGGAGATACCAGATGCGTAGCACTGCAGTATGATGAACTTTTTTTTTTCAGTATGATGAACTGCAGCACAGGCCAGCCGGATACATGTGCTGACTCAAGTGTTTGGTGCTTATCAGCTTTCACGGCAGTTGGGGAAACATACAAGAGTGTATAGGTATACTTTTCCTCTTATGCATTCAAGATCCAACTCGCTTTGTACTGTACCCAAATCCCAATTATTTCAAAGGTAGAATGCCATTTCATTCGCCACAAAGTACACACACATATATAAAGCATATATATACGTTAGTCAAGTCAACTACAACAATGTTCTTTCAAAAATGGTATCTACCTGCTCGTTTAGTGGGTCAATTAGCGCACATTGTTTAAGATGCTCTTTTTTTTGGGGGAAAAAGGTACAATGCCATTTCATTTCCCACAAAGTACACACACTTAAATATATACACAATTATACGTAAAGTACACACACATATACTCTCAACTACAACAATGTTCTTAACAAAGAGGCATCGTTTAATTAAAATGGTATCTACTTGCATTGCTCATTTAGTGGATCAATTAGCGCATATTGTTAAGCATGATTCAGTGTAGTATTATGCGTGTGGCCGGCCTCAAAAATTGTCCCCTTCAGCAGGGGGACCATTGTCTGTCGAGTGCCAACTACTTGAGCTGGATTGCTGGAATGTGGTACTACCATGACATTCAGCAATCTGCTTAGTTGTGATTAAAAAAAAAAAACATTCTGCTTAGTTTGCTATTATGACTTCCATTCCATAACAGGGTGTGTAGTGATCGATGGACTCAACACTCAAGGCGGCTATATGCATGATCAGCCACTGGCTACAAAAAGTGTTGCACAACTTGCACTAGTAGCTACTAGGCAGTATGAGTGATGAGCATGCATGCATGCACATTATGCCCGTCCCGTCATCATGATCGATGTTGATGTTGAGCTGATTCTGTTCTTGAGAGCAATCAGGAATATCTATAGCCTGGTCCTGAACTACATGATCAAGACATCAAGTTAAGTTGCTGGTGAGAGAGGCATTGCACTGCGGAAAAAAATCTGCAGATTCTTGTTTGTAGGCTCTGATGCATGCTCATCTCATCATCTGGGGAAAAACAAAGTACTTCCTAGGTTGGCATTGCTTGATACCCACAACAATGAGATCATTTTATCCTGGTCACACGTTATTCCAAAACATCTTCTTCATCTGAGACACAGAGCAAAAGCTGAAAGAGCCATGCATGCATGTTTAGGCTGCACTAGCCTAGTATATAGAGCAGTAGAGGCTACATATGGACCAGGGAGGAAAGCAAATAAAAGATGTGAAATGCTGCTTGCAGGGAAAGACGCATACGCATGCATGCATACTTTTGATGGGCTTCACTTTCGACCCCTTTCCTGTTTCCTCCTCTGTCTGTAAACAAAGCCTCAGTTTCACACTCACTGTTTATCTTACCTCGAAGCATGTATATACACTGATAAAAACTGCAAGCCTTGGCCGAATCTGGGGGTGAAAGACTAAACAAACTGGCCCGCCGGCCAGCTTTCCAAGGCGATGGATCAACTGGTATCTAGCCATGAGGGCAAGCACAATGGAGGCTACAAGTGGTGATGATTCTAGTACAAATAAAGTGATCCACATAAATGAGGAAATATTGAGACTACTATTCACACAATGTAAAAAATTATTGCTCGTGGCTTGCACATAAATTTTTTACTTTCATCATGTCACACTTTTATTTCCTCTCCATCTTCTTTTTCAGCATGGATCACCTTCTCTCTCCTTAAGCACATGTAGCCTCTGCAAGCTACTATGACACGAATAGAGCACCTACTTTTTTTATCCGATCCTACATGGCACTTGAGGCTACAAGCAAAAAGCATGCAATGGGAAAGCCCTGAGTTGTTGTGTAGAGGCTGTCGGTGAGCAGGTATGTTCGACAGACAAGACGAAACTCGAAAGAGGTCTGGACCCAGTTAGAAATGGTTGGGGGTAGTCTAGCCATCTACTTCGTTTATCTTGCATCTTATCCATCCATTTTATCGTAAACATTGTATATGAGAATGACAGCAACTGGCCGGCCGGCTTGTGAAGGGCCATCAGTGTTGGCTGGCTGTCGGTGCATGAGAGGAGAGCAGGACGAGACGACGACCAGGACCCAACAAGAGCAAGAAACATGGGTATTTGGTGAGCAGTGACACGCCCTACTGACCCCCCACCCCCCCTGCATCGATCTTTTGGATCCATCCATCATCGAATCGAGCTCAGTTCATCTCCGGATGGTTCTGTAGTAGTTCGGTATGGCTATGGCCACGAGTCCACACGATCGAGCAGCGTCTGTTTCTTTCTGTAACGGAAAAAATGACCAAAAGATAAAGGGGAGGAAGAAGCTTCTTGAGCAACAGGAACAGGAGCGTTCGGTCGTTGGTGGAGTTGCGTACGTCGCTTGCCATCGCTGGGATTCTTGGTAAAGTCTCTGCTTTCAGGATGGATTCTTAGCACTACGTAGCCATGAGCCCGGCCATACCCTACGTACCTACTCCCGTAGTACCCGTCGTGGACTCCGTGATAGGGAGTACTCCTACATGCGTGTCATGTGAGGGCATGATGCGTCGTCTAGCACTCTAGCAACAGTTGTACAGTACTCGCCCCTGCTTGCAGTTGTAGTTGCAGACCTTACCCCTGAATATGCTGATCACAGCCGCGCCAATCGCACGCAGTTGCTGCTGGTGATGAATTAAACTGTTGTTCCTGATCGAATGCGCTGTACTTGTATCAGATTATCATACACACATTGATGCAATCATGGAGGTAGTGTTGGTGCCTTCTCTGTCCTCTCACATTGCACTGCTTTTGGAATCATGGACGCACAGAAAGGAAAGGTTCGGACGTGCTCCAAAGCGTGAAGAAATTGACCCACCTCGTGATGGCGAGGGGGCTCTGCTCGATCCGCTCCGCTCTAGTACACCCTACCGGCGCGGCGGCTTGGCTACCACACACGGGCACAAGCACGGGCACGGCGAGATTCTCCTGTGTCCTGTCCAATCGATCTCCAATCGCAATCTGTGGGTGGGTCCGTTGCAAGTTTGGACATGGAAAGACGACGGCTTTTCGCTCCGGCCATTCCGCCGCACGCCGTCCGTCCTGTGCATCGTCGTCCTCTCCCTCCCCGGTTCAACTGAACGAACGAAGGTAGCCAACCACTGTAGTCTACGTCGTACTCGTACGAAAGGCGCGACGACGACGACTACGGGCGGCTGGACTACCAAATTGGCGTACACTACAGTACGACGATCATTGCTATGCTAGGGACGGCAGTTCGTTGGTTGCGAGTCCACGCGTACAATCACCTACGCTTGACTTGACCGGTGACAGACACTTGGAGCAGAGTTGGACCGCCGCTGCCGCTGACATGCCGCCGGCCGGCCGCCCCGGCATCGTTGCCACCCTCCTCCATTTGCGCGCGCAGCAGCAGCAGGTAGGAGCAGATGCGTGCGTGCGTACGTCGATCGAACTGGACTAGCCGCTCTACCGACTGTACGTACGCAGGTTGGCAGCAGCAGGTCGCATACGTAGATGGAGACCGCGTCGTGAGTCCCCTCCCCTCCCCTACCGACTCGTCGTCGTCACGATGCATCTCAGAATATCCAATGCGCCCGCAGCGGCATCGCAGGCCAGCGGCAACCCAACCGAACCCCACTAGCCATCAGTAGCCACACGTCAGTGCCTCGCTGTCCGGCACACTGTGTCACTGTGTGTATATTTATACCCCACCACCGGGCTCGGCACCTTGCTTGTACCAGCAACACACAGAGCGAGCGCTCATCGAGACCGACCGATCGACGAGACAGGCCGGAGTCATCAGCTAGCGAAGCTTGTATTGTAGAGGCGTGGTAGCCAGCAGCAGCTGCAGCTAGCAGCGATGGTGAGAAGAATGGTGCTTGCGGCAGCGCTGCTGGTGGTGGTGGTCACCCTCGCCGGCGGCGCGATGGCGCAGCTCAAGGTAGGGTACTACGACTCCACCTGCCCGCAGGCGGAGACGATCATCAAGGATTACGTCAAGGAGCACGTCCCACACGCGCCTGACATCGCCGCCACCCTCATCCGTACCCACTTCCACGACTGCTTCGTCAGGGTACGTACCACCACCTGCAGCTACCTCAAAGCATGCCATGCCATCGACGAATGCCGATCGATGCCAATGACGAGCGACTCCGTGCGCCATGGATGGATGCTTGCTTGCCGGATGCAGGGCTGCGACGCGTCGGTGCTGCTCAACGCGACGGGTGGCAAGGAGGCGGAGAAGGACGCGGCGCCCAACAAGACGCTGCGTGGCTTCGTCTTCATCGACAAACTCAAGGCGGTGCTCGAGAAGGCGTGCCCCGGCGTCGTGTCCTGCGCCGACATCGTCGCGCTCTCCGCTCGCGACTCCGTCGTCGCCATCGTAAGCCTTTCCTTCCTTCCTTTCCGTCCTCAGCGCGCCGCGCGCGCGCGTCCCCGGCCATCACCCCCGGTTGGCTGGCCGGCCGGTGACTGACGACCTCTCTGACTGTCTGGCAGGGCGGGCCGTCCTGGAGCGTGCCGACGGGGCGGCGCGACGGCACCGTGTCACTCAAGCAGGAGGCGCTGGACAACATCCCGGCGCCCACCATGAACTTCACCACACTCCTCCAGTCCTTCCAGAACAAGAGCCTCAGCCTCGCCGACCTCGTCTGGCTCTCAGGTACGCCCTAGCTACTCCATTGCCGCCACCAACCATTCTCATCGAGCTCTGCTACATACACTGCTTCTCTGTTATTTCACCGTACGTACGTACCTGACGACAAATCCACCATTATTGATTCAACAACTTGCTAAAACAAACAAACAAACAAACAAATCAACAAGGAAAGTTATCTTTTCACCTGTCAATCAATCAACTTAATTTACACAGACATGCCAAGGTACAAGACAGATTAGCAGTGACAGCTCTGACTAGTCCTCTGATTAATTACAAGAAGCCACACTTGCAAGTTTATCTGATTATATATTATAAACGTGCTGATTCCAACCAACGGCACCGAGCCACCGACACCAAGTGATGTTGCATTCGCTTTCGCTGGGTGAATCATTTGTCTGGAGAGTATGTTTGGTCAGGCCAGCATAAACAGTAGGAATAATAGTGCGCTCTGATTGTACTAGACTAGATGATTGCTAGCCTTTGCAAATTGTTTATGACACACGCTCCTACTATAGATAGCTCTTGGACAAAGAATTTTACAGATGAGTAAACTGAACCAAACACTAGGAGCCTAGAACGTTTCAGGACCAGTTAGTTCGATACCATGGCCGGATTGGACGGACAACCTGAACATGCATAGACCTGGCCCTGCTACTGATAGTAGTAGTACATTACTGAATAATTGCATCCATTTGCTGAATAATTGCATCCATTTGTTGGTCAGGACGTAACTATCTCTACCCTTTCATAAAACACGAAGTTCATTCTGTGGGTCAAAATCTACATCTAAAAGGCACAACTTCAGCAAACTAACAGTATTTTAGTGACGGTAAATGTATGCACAAATCAATGTCAGAAAGCATAGTTTTGTTGTCTTTCTAGAGCGAATCGATCCGTAGCCATCAGAAAAGGAGGCTTTTTAAACTGGGCAGCTGCAACTCTGTTCATCTTCAGTAGTGTCAAGCACAGCTGAGTAGATCGAGTAGCTGACAGCTGCACGTACGTTGTCCTTGTCCTTGAGGAGAGACACAGCATGTTAGTAGTTAGCAACTAAAGGATGGTTTTGTCCTTAGCTGGAGTTTGGTAGCAGGAAAGGAAAATGATTCAGTACGTACAGAGATAAGATAAATTTAGTTAAAAAACTAGTTACTATGAGGATAAACTGAAAGAGATTGTAGGTGACTCCCTACATTGTATCCCTGGCAGAGGCAGGCTTAACTTACAGCATTCTTGTGAACTTTGAATCTGAAGATCAGAATATGTGTACACTCATCATTTGAGGACAATGAGGAGGACATCCCGGGTCACTGACAAGACTGGTTTGGGCCACTGATGGGGCGTCCCATTTTTCTTATGTGCATGTCTGCATGATATTAATCGCCAACCTCTTCTGATGTAGACATCCACGCTGCTGCCAACTACCTTCCACCGGCCTGTTCCACTCTAGTATCATAGATAGATGATGAGCCTTCAGTATATACTCCAGACAGAGGATACTTCTGAAATGGTCCTTTTGCTTGAACAGATGCTTCTGATGGAGTAGGTTGATGTTGCCTTCAAAAGTTCAAATTCGTGCCTCGTATTTATAACCTGCCGACAAATATACAGCAATTGTAAAGCAATTCAGAAAACACTGAAAATTTCCTGGATAGCTCCAAAAACTAACACACTGAATGGAAAACTTCAGACATTCTTATCTTCTATCTTTTTTTGGCTAACTGTCAGCCAGTCTGAGTTATATGACCACCGCTGCTACTGAATTCTGAATGCTGAATGCTGATGGTGAACCATCCATGCAGCGGCTCACACGATCGGCATCTCCCACTGCAACTCCTTCAGCGAGCGGCTCTACAACTTCACGGGGAAAGGCCCTAGTCTCGCGGACGCGGACCCGTCGCTGGACCCGGCGTACGCGGCGAAGCTCCGGCAGAAGTGCAAGACGCTGTCGGACAACACGACGATCGTGGAGATGGACCCGGGCAGCTTCCGCACCTTCGACCTGGGCTACTACCGGAACGTGCTCAAGCGGCGGGGCCTGTTCCAGTCCGACGCCGCGCTCATCACCGACGCCACGTCCAAGGCCGACATCGAGCTCGTCATCAACAACTCCACGCTCTTCTTCCAGGTCTTCGCCGGCTCCATGGTCAAGATGGGCGCCATCGAGGTCAAGACCGGATCCCAGGGCGAGATCAGGAAGCACTGTGCCTTCGTCAACAAGAAGCACTAGGCCGCCGCCCGGAATTGATGATGATGGCTCCATCATCGGTTGTATTTGCACATGGATTCTGTTTGTTGAATTTGTAAGTTCAGTTGATTTTTTCTTCTTGTTGTTGTATTCTTTTGGTTCCTTTTATTTTCTGCCCTGTGTTTATTGATGAGGTGTCTCGATCACGCGTTGAGCTGTAACCATGTAATGCGCGCGTTTTGTTCTTGTGATCTCTGCAATTGTAATTTATTTTAGTGAATGGTATACATGGAGATAAAATAAAAAGGGTGAGATTTCAACCATGTCCTCGCACCACTGTCTCATTTCGATCATGTTTTATGTTTTTTTTTTCCGGGAAGAAAATAAATCAACATTCAAGGCATGAGTAAAATTAGCTCAAAGCTAAAACCATGTTTCTCTATCGCCTCAACGGTCTAATACAAGTTGTATATGAACTTATCACTGAGTTCCTCTTTTGGATGCCTTCCTTTAAGCTCTAAAAACTTTAGAGCACTTTAGCTTAGTTTCGAACTCTTTTTTTTTGACCTGAACTTAGTTTCGAACTCTAAAGCTCTAATATAAGATGGGCTAGAATTTAGAGCTAATTTTAAACCACTTATTTGGAAACTTTAGCTCTAAAATTTTAGTGCTCAAAACTCATAGAAGGGGATCCAAATAGGTCCTAACTCACACCACATGCACACACTCAAACTCACTCACACTAGTATACTATTTGTGCCTAACATAGAGCTACAACATATATCTAGGACTAAGAGTACACCGCAGAGCGATATGACGGCGGTGGTCATCCATTTGTACAAGAAAACTGAAACTTAATAAACCTATAGTGAGAACACCATAGACCTTCTCCAACTCCACAATCTCAAACACACACGGAGGAGTGATGGTGCCGATAAGCAGCGATAGGGTGTGTGGGTTGCGACAAAGCTAAACATGGCACGACAGTCGTTGCATGCCATCCTGCACACATGTCATGCCAGTGCTTGGTGTTGGTGCACAAGCTCACCATGGATCTCCATGGTACCTCCTCCATCGTGGCAAAGATCGTGTGAAAGACATGGGCCATAAACTCTTTCATGCCTTCCACCATGACATGGCCACCACATCATCTCCTCCTACAAAAATGCTAGTGCGGCTAGTGGACTGCTTGTGGTGCACAAGGGCTCATGTAATGGGGGGACTCCTCGGTGCTACCAAGCGAGGCAACGGCTATGATAAAACAACTATCCAGAAATGTACTAGCTGTATAGCCCTGTCATTTTTGTCTTTAGCAAGGAATGTCATTCGACCTGGATTCACGCTCACTAACTAGTCGCTTCCTAGCAACATACATCCTCGGGTGTTATTTGGATATAATTCAATAACTTAATGTATGACTAAATTTAACATTATTAGAGAATAATAAAACGGTCTAGAAAATCTCTAAATTATTATTAGGCTTATGGATCGATCCAACTTAACTTTACATTCTTGGTATTGATGACACACACCTAAGAGCAACTCCAACAGTTTCGCCATTTGAAGGCATTTGCCCATCTCTCAAATTCAAATGCCAAATCAAAAAATAGTTCAAGGAAGTTTGGCGTAATTCATTTGGCAAACTTAGATCTAACTTCCGAGGAACCTTTAGATAAACAAAATTAAGTTTATATCCTTCCACCTCTTAAAAACTTACCGGGAACCCGATCACTAAAACAAAATTATGTTTATGCCCTTCAACAATACATGCCAAAAGTATGTTTTATAAATCTTGTATCAAAAAAAAAAAAAAAAAAATTAGGCAGCTTGGCTGGAGGGTGATTTTTAAGACACCACAAATAGAAACTGAGATGCTCTAACTCTTTCAAGAACCATCGGTGTCATGCAACAAGAGGAAGGTTCCCTGTCACGTGTTCCACGATACTCAAGTATTCGTAGGCAACTAAAAATCCTTTTCAACAAAAAAAAAAAAAAGTTAGGTCGCTTGGCTGAGGCTGACACCGGGACCCACTGCAACCAGAAGAAACGACCGAGCCGGCGCCGGTACCAACCGACGACCGTGGGGTCCACGGCCACTCGCACGGCCGCACCCCTATCGTTCGAACTCGCCGGCACCGCCGTTCCCCGGCCCGTCAACGGCCGTCTGCCGCCGACCTCCCCGCGCACTGCACCGTCCTTGCGGAAGCGCGAGCGGGGTCGCCTCGCCTCCTCGACTCGCGCCCAGTCGGCCAGCTGCTAGCTAAGGCCCCCGTCCCCACGCCGGCGCCGTGCGTCGTGCGCCTGGCCGCAGGGTAGTTGGTAGGCGCGTGCAGCCACTCCCATCGTTGTTGCGCGGCGCGCGCGGATGCCCCGTGCGTGGCTCGCTGACGCAGTGGTGAGGCTGCTTGGCGGGGGGAAATCTTGGATCCGGGTTGGTCGGCGACGTGGCGGTATCCATAGAGATTGGATCCATGGGCTCGTCCTCCCAGCACGATGCCGTGGGTTGCGACAAAAGCTAAACATGGCACGACAGTCGTTGCATGCCATCCTGCACACATGTCATGCCAGTGCTTGGTGTTGGTGCACAAGCTCACCATGGATCTCCATGGTACCTCCTCCATCGTGGCAAAGATCGTGTGAAAGACATGGGCCATAAACTCTTTCATGCCTTCCACCATGACATGACCACCACATCATCTCCTCCTACAAAAATGCTAGTGCGGCTAGTGGACTGCTTGTGGTGCACAAGGGCTCATGTAATGGGGGACACCTCGGTGCTACCAAGCGAGGCAACGGCTATGATAAAACAACTATCCAGAAATGTACTAGCTGTATAGCCCTGTCATTTTTGTCTTTAGCAAAGAATGTCATCCGACCTGGATTCACGCTCACTAACTAGTCGTTTCCTAGCAACATACATCCTCGGGTGTTATTTGGATATAATTCAATAACTTAATGTATGACTAAATTTAACATTATTAGAGAATAATAAAACGGTCTAGAAAATCTCTAAATTATTATTAGGCTTATGGATCGATCCAACTTAACTTTACATTTTTTGGTATTGATTTGACACACACCTGACTCTTTTGAAGAACCATCGGTGTCATGCAACAAGAGGAAACTTAAGGTTCAGAAACAAAATGTCATATCCTTCCACGATAAAAACTCAAGTATTCATAGGCAACTAAAATCTTTCTTCAACAATACAGGTATGTTTTATCAAAAAAAAAAAAAAAAAAAAAACTCCAAAAACTAGGCATTTTTAGAACTTGGCTGAGGCTGACAACTCTTTCCCATCGGTGTCAACAACAAGAAGAAACCCTGTCACGTGTTCCACGATACCAAGTATTCGTAGGCAACTAAAAAATCCGAACAAAAAAAAAAAAAGACCGGCTGAGGGACACCGCCCACTGCAACCAAGAAGAAACGCAGCCGGCGCCCCAACTCGACGACCGTGGGGCGTCCACGGCCTCGCACGGCGGCACACCGCCGTTCGAACTCGCCGGCACCGCCAACCCGGCCGTCAACGGCCGTCTGCCGCCGACGCACTGCACTGCACCGTCCTTGCGGAAGCGCGAGCGGGGTCGCCTCGCCTCCTCGACTCGCGCCCAGTCGGCCAGCTGCTAGCTAAGGCCCCCGTCCCCACACCGGCGCCGTGCGTCGTGCGCCTGGCCGCAGGGTAGTTGGTAGGCGCGTGCAGCCACTCCCATCGTTGTTGCGCGGCCCCGGATGCCCCGTGCGTGGCTCGCTGACGCAGTGGTGAGGCTGCCGGGCGGGGAAATCTTGGATCCGGGTTGGTCGGCGACGTGGCGGTATCCATAGAGATTGGATCCATGGGCTCGTCCTCCCAGCACGATGCCATCTCCGCGTCAGGTAACTCGGCTCTTGTTAGTAAACTTCCTAGCAATCGGTTTCGTTGTACTTGGATGTGGATCACTTGCCCATCGAATTTGCTGATGGGATGGGGTTGCGTGATTCTCTCATCCTCTCTTTCGTTATCACTACTACAATGATGATTGGCATATCAATGGGCGCCAATCTCGTGGGGGCTGTGTAGGCATGGGTTGGGTTTTCAGTTAGGAGCCGTTCCTTGACTTTGCAATGAGTGAATTGGGCACAGCATTTGAACAAAACAAAAGAAACAATTTGTTACTGGCAATGGGACATCAATGGGACATAAGCAGGAATATGCAAGTCGCCAACCAACTATAATTGATGCCCTTAATCTTGCAAACTGAAAATTATGTGCTTTGATGCCTAAGTTTTGTTCTGTATACTATGGGTGACGGATGTCTCACACTCGTAGCAAATTGTTTTTTTCTGTACCAAATGTTGAACTTATGGTTCCTAACCTTAACAGGAAGTTTGGAGTGTGCTGATGGAAGCCGTAGCAGCGTCAACAAGTGGACTAAAATTATGAGCACAAACTCATGGAGATGGTGCTTAGGGTTGATTTACATCGTTGCTGTTGCTGCTATATGGATTGCCGCTAGCTACATCGTACAGTCTGTCGTGGATGCCGGCGTCTCTCCGTTCTTGATCACCTATATATGCAATTCTCTGTTTGTTGTCTACATACCCATAGTCGAGGCTGCCCGGTACTATGAGGATTCTATTGGTGACTTTTGGACAAAGTTGAAATTCAAGGATGCTGAAAACCTGCAGCAGGCTTCTGACCTGGAGAGTGTGAATCTTCTCCAAAGTGGAGGGCATGAGATCAATGTTGCCTCAGATCAATCACAAACAAGGCTGTCTGAAGACACTTCAGTTCCAGATACAAGCTTCTCTGGCCAGACGGAGCTAAGTGTTGTAGCTTGCAGCAAAGGGTTGGATGCAAAAGGGCGCTGGACGCGTGCTCGTCGTGTGGCCAAAGCGAGCATGCTAGTCAGCCCCTTTTGGTTCCTTGCACAGCTTACATTCAATCTGTCTCTAAAATACACCACTGTTACGGTAAGTGTTACTAAGAAGAGCCAAATGCTACTTCCATATTTTGTTGAGATCTAACTTTCTTTTTATCACTATTTGGTCTAAAATTTGCTTCTGTTTTTGTGAACTTTGCAGTCAAACACAATCTTGAGTAGCACGTCTAGCCTCTTCACTTTCTTGGTTGCATTGGTTTTTCTTGGAGAGACATTCACATGGTTAAAGCTAATTAGTGTGCTTCTCTGCATGGGAGGGACAATAATTGTCAGCCTGGGTGATTCAAGTAGTTCAGTTAATGCCATTGCTACAAATCCTCTCCTCGGAGATTTCCTGTCCATTGTTTCTGCTGGTTTATATGCTGTGTATATCACCTTGATTCGAAAAAAGTTGCCCGATGAGAAAGAAGGTCAAGGACAAGTGAGCATGGCTCAGTTTCTGGGATTCCTGGGACTCTTTAATATGCTGTTTTTCTTTCCTGTTGCACTGATGTTGAATTTCGCCAAGCTGGAGCCATTCCACAAGCTCACATGGGAACAAGTTGGTCTTGTTATTGGAAAAGGTAGGTTTGCTCTCAATTCATGAAAGTTCCCTACTGTCTGGTTCATAGCATAAACAATAAGTATAAGTATTGCAATGCCATGTCTCAGTGATATGTATGAGTAACTTGTATAAATATTGAGAATCCATTAATAAAATTACACGGTGAGAAATGAACTGCTGCTAATTTATGATTTTGACATTCTTTGCAGGTTTGATAGACAATGTTTTGAGTGACTACTTGTGGGCGAAAGCGATCCTTCTCACAACAACTACGGTTGCTACAGCTGGCCTCACAATCCAAGTTCCAATTGCTGCCATTGTGGACACGCTCACCGGTCATGCTCCTCATCTACTGGACTATATTGGAGCTGCTGCCGTCCTAGTCGGTTTTGCTGGGATCAACATACCAGTTGGAGAGTCTCCACAGGTTGTTCAGCAAGAGCAGGAAACTCCAATTGTTAGCATGGTTGGTGACCCGATTCATTTGCCCAGCAGTACCAATGCTACTGATGTCGTCTCATAGTTGCCTGGGACTGTGTGATTTATCAACACTGTATAGAGCGGGGTTGGCCAGATGAGTAGTTTCTTCAGAACAAGAGACGTGTCATCAGAACAAGAGACGGACATGGACTGAAAGTTAGAGTAGCCTACTTAGTCTGTTCAGAACTTCGAGTAACAAGTGTTTTGGGATCTTTTTTTTTTTTTTTATCTTGTAATTATTTACAATGTACAACCAGTTTCATACGGAAAAGTAAATTCTGTTTGTGATAAATGGAAGGTGCTGCGTTTCTAGAAGGGTATGAGTAGCTGAAAATTGTATTATATATATGGTGAAACGCAGATGATGGTAACTGAGATTATATGTAACGAGGTGTTTTAAGCCCTATGCCATGGAAATGCTGTTTATTTTTCTGACTTACTCCCAACCATCAGAATAAGTTCTACTAACAACATGGTAACACCACAATATTAGCTTTAAGACACTTTTTTTTGTCACTCTGTCTTCTATCCTGAAAGGTCTTCTTGATTAGAGTAATATTACAGGATCGAGTCCTCTTTAATCCTGAAGGAACAATTGACTGCAGTTAGTTATGCTTCAGTGAAAATCTTGAAAAATTGTCATAGATTATGAAAGAAATCAGGCACAACTAAATGTGCTTGTGTCCTTACAGAAAGAAGCAGCTGCGGACAGCTTGCTTGACAAAAGAGTCTGATTATCTTTGCAGCCCAAATGGATCCTGATTTCCATAAGTTTTTTTTTTTCGAACCAGAGCTTTTATTACAGATTAAAGTACAATGTCGTTACAAAAAGGGGGGCAACAACGTCCCTAGAAACATTATAAACATTATAAAAACACACTCGACCGTCATGGTGCCCAATACCTACAGTACCTAGCATAACTCATGCGCCACACTGCCACTTCATTCTGATCATGCCTAATCTTCAAGACTTCCTCTAGGCAATGAATAGAGTCACTTTCTTGAAGAACTTCTTGGATCAGTGGTTGTATTAATGATCTATCATGATATCGCACCTTGAGCTTTCCACCACTTTCACCCAGTCCATGGTGCAAATGAGCAATGAGCCCATGGCAACTCTATATGCACTCCTGATTGCTGCACAATACAGTTTATTTTTCCATAATGGCAAAAAAGCAGTCCAGTGATCCTGTCGTCTTTTTCAGAGTCCTGATCTTCAAATTTTCAGCTGCGTCATATGGATAGGTTAAAAGCCCCTGCAACCATTAATTTTCAGCAAACATGGGTACATGATATTGGTCTCAGGTTGTGCCCAAGAATCCAGTTATCCCTCCATATCCTTGTACTTCTCCTATCACCAATCCTAAGGAATCCAGTTAATCCTTCAAGTTCAAAAAACTCCAATCCATATTCAATTCCTCTACAAGTTTGCAATCCGTCAGCTGCAGTGCTGGAACAGTATCAAGCAACTTACCCTTGAGGGAAATATTTACCTTCCAAAAGACACAGACAGAGGCTATCTAGGAATACCTAGCCGCCATACCTGATTGAAAAGTCTTAAATCCTTGAAACCCATATCTTTTGCTTACCACTTTCAGATCCTCACCACAAGTCCTGTATGTGCTTCATCAGATCATCACATCAAGTCAGTGGAAGTTTAAACACACTCGATTATAGGTAGGGAGGGCTTGTGCAACAGATTTGGAACAAGACCTGCTCAAATTCATCTGTACAAATGAGAAATGACTTTAAACATTATTTCAGAACCACTGCCAAAGCTAAATCAGTCATATGGACTGCACTTCCTGATGTCCTCAGAGGCTACAGGTTGTGAGGCTGCCCCTTTAGCCTTGCACATGTATAATTTGCTTCTGTTTACATCAATCCAGCTTGTTCCGGCTTCTTTCTTTACCTTTCTTGATTTCATCAGCCTCCTTACCTCTACAGCATCTTCCCATTGCCCAATCGTCCTGTACACATTTTCAAGAAGAACATAGCTCAGGTGGTATTGAGGTTCTAATTCCATCATCTTCTTTGCAACCCTTACTGCTACATCTTTGTTAGTATGTGTGGCGCAGGCACCAAGGATTGCTGCCCACAGTGATGAATCATCTATAAATGGTGACTTGTTTACAAGATCTTCAGCCTCTTCTAGAAGCTCTACTCTACTGAGGAGGTCAACAATGCAATTGTAGTGTTCAATACCAGGGGGGATACCATAGTCCTTGCTCATTGAGTTGAAATAGTTCCTTCCCTCCTCAACCATCCCAGTATGACTACAAGCAAAAAGAACACCAATGAAACTGATGTAGTCTGGCTTGACCCCTTCTCTGACCATCTCATTGAACAGGCTGATGGCTCGCTCACCATGGCCATTCTGAGCACAACCACAAATCATGGCATTCCAAGTAATCATGTTGCGGACACTGCTCCTTTTAAAAACTCTGTAGGCGTATTCTACAGCACCACATTTCGCGTAAAGGTCCACGAGTGCGGATTCAACAATGACGTCTCCACAGCCTCTCATCCTCATAAAACGGCAGTGGATTTCTTTTCCTAGCTTCACTGCAGACAGACCAGCGCAAGATCGCAGAAGAGTTCCGAAGCTATACCAGTCATCGTCCTCCACATACATCTGTCGAAACAATGAGAGAACCTTCTCATGCTTCCCGCTTTGACAATACCCACCAAGCAGGGCACACCATGAAACTGCATTCCGGACTTTCATCCTGTCAAACACCATGTGTGCATCCACCATCATCCCACACTTGGCGTACATGTCGAGTGTGCTGCTCTCCACGATCACGTTCCCACACAGGCCACGTGTCACAACCTGCGCGTGAGCCTCCCTACCCTGCCTCGCCCTCTTCAAGTTCCCCAGGGCTGTCATCATGGAGCCAAACGTGCAGCCGTCCGGACAAACCCCATCTGTCGCGAGCATAGCCCGGAACCACCGCAGGGCCTCATCGAACCAGTCGTTCCGCACGAACGCTGATATCAACGACGTGTAGCAGATCCCGTCCGGGGCGCGCATTTCCTCGAACGCCCTCCGCGCGTCGCCCGGCGCGCCGGAGTGTCCATACATGTCCACGAGCGCGCTCAGCACGACGCCATCGTCGCCGTACCCTCGCACGACGGTGGTCCCGTGCACGCAGGCTCCCGCACGGAGGTCGCGCAGCACGGCGCACGCCTTGGCGGAGGCGGAGAGCGCGTGCGCGCTGGGGGCGACGTCGTCGTCGGCGCCGTATCCTCCGGCGGCCATGGTCCTGAGCTGGAGGAGCGCGCGGCGCGGGAGGCCCGCACGGAGGAAGGCGGCGAGGACGGAGGAGTGCGCGACGACGTCGCGGCGGGGCAGGTCGTCGAACGCCCTGAGCGCGTGGGGCAGGTGGTCCGGGAGGCGGACGTAGAACGCGAGCAGCGCGTTAGCGAGATAGCGGTCCGCGAGGAGGCCCGACCGCGCCGCTCGGGCGTGGAGGCTGTAGCCCAGGCGCGGGGGCAGTGGGCGGTGTAGGAGGACCGCGGCGAGCGGCAACGGCGAGGAGGAAGCAGAGGCGGCGGCGAGGCGCGGCGGCGGAAGGTCGCGGGACTCCAGTAGGCGGCGGACAGCGGCCACGTCGTGCGGCGCGGCTGGGGGCGGCGGCATTGTGCTTCCAGGTCATGAGCTGACGCAAGCACGGCGCGCCGCCGGCGTTCGGAGCGGCGAGGAGCCACCGCAGCTAGACACCTTTTTTTTTGAGGGAATGAGAATGAAATGATTCCCTAATTGCAGCGAAGCCCAAGCAATGCAAATAGGCCCATAAAAGCCCAAAAGTGTAAATAGGCCCATAAAAGCCCAATAAGTCTAAATAGGCCCATGGAATCTAGGTTTTCTTCTCTTCTACAACCAGAGGCTATAAATAATCACTTCACCCTGCCTCTTTTCTAGGGTTATGGCTTCCACCACCACCAGCCGCCGCCGCCGCCCGTCGGCGTCGTCTACTACGACGCTGATGCTTCGACAATGCATCATTCGCAGCTCGTCCTCTACGTCCTTTCAGCGCCCTTCGTCTACTGTTGATTTGGTCTGCTGTGTCGTATCAATGCTGTTTATTTTTCTGTCTATGTTTGCACTGGTTGATTTGGTGATAGGAGCGGTGATGAGCAATCTTTTGGACTAGAGTTTCTGATACTACCACGGTAGTATTTGACGACCAACCCTTGGCTGTCTGAGCTCCCAATTCACAGTATTCAACCTTTTTTTTACTGTTCTTTACATACTAGGTCGGTCTAAATCCTGCTGCAATGGTTGAATGAGGTTTTGAGTAATGATGAATAACTGTGTTTTGGACTAGAGTTTCTGATGCTGCTACTTCGTTGGTGGCTGTTGACGACGAAACCCTTGGCTGTCTGAACTCAAATCTCACAAACCAGCATCTTTGTTTGTTATACGTTGTAGTTATTAGAATTTTTTTCATGCGTCCATTACCAATTCCGGAGGATTATTTCGTTCCTCACGGTATAATGGCTCGGACGCAACAAGCTATTCTCTTGATGTGTGGTTATATCCTGATTGGTGGCGTTCTTGTGCCAATCCGATCCTGGAAAGGCCACATATATTTATCCACTTGAAAAATTTCTTAATTTTCTGTCTTTGTTTCGGGATCTATATGATGTGCAACTTTGAAAGGGAAAACGTTCAATCTTTGTGATTGTAACGTAACATGACAGTTCTTTCATATTGAATAGGAAGATCTGATAGATCCCTAAAACCTGTTTTTGTTTCTTTGTTATATTCTGTTTAGCGATGTGGATGATGATAACACAAGTAAAATACAGTTATCCCTGTCTGATACCTTCAAAAAGGGTGCTGATAACATTGTTCTGACACATTTCTGTTTTTAAAATTTAAATATCTTGATGTCCATGCCCATTTTATTTTCATTAATTGGAACAAAAGCCTACTGCTTCTGTTTTTCAATCTTGGCCTGTGATGACTTGTTGGTTTCAGAAGTGGCAAAATTTTGTCTAATGTGTTGAAATTTATCATGAACTAGGACGGTCTGAGGCTATTTGATGAGCATGAATCTTTTTGGCAATTGGTTCCAGTTGTTTCTTTGAACGTTCATTGATTCTTTTTAAATGTTAGATTAGATAGTAGATTGATATTTGGACCAGCAAAAGAGTGGCTGTGACGACTTGCAAATATTCAAGCTCAACAGACCAAATCACATGTCCATCTCTATAGATGAGATTGATCTGTATGCTGATTATCCCGCTGAACTGAGCCATATGGTTCTTTTTACGGCCTTGTTTAATTACACTTTGATTATTTTTCTCTTTTAGTTTACAATTGTGGATTGGTGTTGTGATGATGTGAAACAAGCTCCCTCTTCTGAACGAATTGAGGAAACTTGCTGGCAGAATCGAACCAATAAACTATAATGCCACCACTGAGTAACTAATCTCCAACAAACTTTTTTCTTTGCTGGTTTGCTATTCTTGTTCAAGAGCACTTTTTAAATTGCTGTGCTGCTAATCCTGTGATGATTGGCATATACATCTGGAATTACCGTCAGATATACTTGTGACGACAGTTGTCTGGCTTTCTGAGGATTTATCAATCACTCTTGTCTGCATTATTTTGAATATGTAGTTTGATAGGATTTGCATAATTATAACTATGTCATGTCATTTTGTTAGCGTCAATAAGCATCTCAAATTTTATATCTAGTCCCTGTGAAGATCTCAAGACCTACCGATAGGAAGTGCCGTTTGACACTGTAACCAGCAGCTGCCTCTCTCGGCTGCAGGTGTCCATCCAATCATAACCTTTGTGGTTTGGTCTGTGATGGAGCTCACACCTGTAGTTGTTTGATTCATCTGTGGTGTATGATTTAAATCGGGTCTCTGAGGGATTCTACATAAACTTTGCTTTAGTAAGAAGAAAAACTGTGTTCTGCCAATTTCTGATTTTGGTTAATTCATTGTAAGGTCTGTTTGGAGGATGATGACATGGTTTTTGTCGCCCCAGTCTTATGATCTGGACTTCCAGATCTGTGCTGATTGACATGTTATCAAATCTGACTCCATTTCTAACAATGATTCGTTATTGAGCATTAAGTCATGTTTTTAGGGGCATTGCAAATGATGACAAAATCAAGGCTTGTTTCTCTACATTCGCAGTTGCCGCCTAAGAGCTTTCGCCTTGCCAGGCTTGAGAGCTAGTGCTGCTAAATCCTTCCTTGGATGTCTGATGCAATGCGATGCAATTCTTTCTGATATCTTTGCTTATGTTTTGTTACTTTTGGTAGACCTTGCCAGTCAATTTGTTTTTATGGTTTCTGTTTGGTTTTGACCAAAGTATCTGCTTTGCAAGATCAGCTTCTTGTTTGGACTTAACTCAAATCTGGTCCAGGCAATCGGCAATCATCCTGCCATCTTGCGACATTAGATGTGAGCCAGCTTAAACTCACCTGGATCTGACACCCTGATTTTCTGGGCCCTTTCGGCTGGTACATGCCTTCTCTACTCCTGTTCAAAGTTGTTCTTCCTTCAGTTTCTTTGATGTCAACAGAGCATTTGGCAGTCATTTTTTCGTTTGTGTGACGTTTCTGAAGGATGTATTCTCCTGTGGTTGTTACTTGGTCGTAAGTATTTTGGCTGTCATACAATATTATGTGGTGGTTGGCAGGGTTGAGCAACTGGTTGTTGGTTCGAGACTTTTGAGCTGTTTTGCCGGCGACTGTGCATGATCAGCCGGGGTCACAAGGAGGTGGAGTTAAACCAGATGATGGAAACAGAAGATGTGGAGGCTGGATGCGTTCTCCGGTTTTATTTTAGCAGTGTTTGAATAAGATGTAATAATTATCATGAGAAATCCTTGTAGTGATGGTACTTGTTTGGTGACAGAAACCTTGTTTTGTTTCGTATATTCTCTATTCCTGAATTCATGAATAACAAATGAAAATCGGGAACAGTACTTGCGCCGAATTATATATTTTTTTTAAAGCGTTATTGCCAAAAAAAAAAAAACCCCTTCTGGTAGACAAAGCTGTCGGGACACACTATTTCCTCTAGCCCCGTACAATGATCAGATTCAGAGCTACACCAGTATTTAGCAAGAATACCTAAACGTAAGATCAATCAAAAGCTTAATATGTAGTGCTACACAGATCTTATTACATTAGAGTTGGTACATCCGAAATCTCATATGTGATCTCATCTAAGTATATATATCTAAGTATAGATGGCCAAAAATGCTGCTTCATCTGGCACAGGCACATGCCTTCTAGGGGCATGAAACACAGCATGACACGCCTGGCTTAGCTTAGTTCAAAAAATGAATCCTTTGTTTCTAATTCATTTGCTAAAATCTAGATGTCCATTTAAGTTAGCCTTCCACCCTCATGTCAATCTCAACATGGCGTGCTTTTTAGGGCCAAAATTTAGGCACATTAAAAAATCGCATTTGCTCCAAATATAAAACTAGGCATTTGGCAGTCATTTTTTTGTTTGAGTGACGTTTTGAAAGTTATGTATTCTCCTGTGGTTGTTACTTGGTCGTAAGTAGTATTTTTGGCTGTCATAGAAACCTATTATGTTGCTGGTTGGCAGGATTATTTTGCGGTTACATTAAGCGGTTGTTGGAAATGAGTTTGATATTTTGCCGGCGACAGCATGATAGGCAAGTGTCACAAGGAATTGGAGTTCAACAAACAGGCTTAATCACAGTGTTCAGTAAAATGACAAGATGATTTGAATTATCTTGAGAAATCCCTGTAGTGATCCAAATGTCATGAAACCTTCATTACCTATGTCAATATTAAAGCTGTCGGGACACATTGAGAAGTCCCTTCGTACAATGACTTTGTTTATGTTGAAAATCTACACAGTATTTATTCAAGAATACCTAAACATAAGATCAATCAAAGCCCCGTATGTAGATGTTACGGAGAAATGACATTAGAGAACTTGGTACATCCGATCAATCTCATATGTGATCTCATCTAAGCATAGGAGAAAAATGCTGCTTGATCTGGCACAAAACAAAAAGTCATCATGTGATTTCATGAGACTGGCCAAAAATGCTGCTTGATTCTAGGGGCATGACACAAATCAATTGCGTTGGGACAGCATGACACGCCTGGCTTAGCCTTTGGAGTTCAAAAAAACGCGGATCGAATCCAACTAAAATTTGAATTTCTAATTGCCATATGCTAAATTCATTTGCTAATCAAGGACCTTATTCCAGATTTGTTCCAATTTAATGCCTTTCATAAACAATGTCAATCTCAACTCGGCGTGCTTGAGTTGGTCCGAAATGTAGTGACATTAAAAAATCGCATTTGCTCCAAATATAAAAAATCAGAGATCAGACACAATTTATTAAACATGTTTGCCTGCGTACAATAACACGAAACTGCATACACTTACCATGGTTTTGTCGATCTTCCTCTTGTTCCTGAGTACATCAAACTCACCAAACAAATTAGCAAATGTTGAAGAGCATAGAACAAAGGCACATAACCTCGTAACACTTTTCTTATAATGATCATGTGATTCTATCAAATGAGACGGTGATTAAGATTTGTCACTGAAATAAAGTTCTGATCCAATCATCTTGCGTTGAAAAAATTATGATCCAATCTGTTGCAGCAGCTAGCACAGGAATCAAACCCCTGTGAATTTCATCTTCTTACTGAACGTGAAAATGGAATCATGCCAGCGATCAGCATCAAATCAGTGTTAGTTTTCGTCTGACAGAGAAGCAAATTTGCAATAGGTGCATGGGATTGTTCAATTTATCAGTCATCACATTGCTATATTTAACCGAATCAGCTGTAAAACCGAATCTCGCTTTTAGATGTTTGTGCCTTTTAACATATCTTTCATCTTTTCATCTTTTTCTTTTCCCTTTTTTTAAAAAAAATCAATGAAAGAAAAAAAAAGGAGGATCCCTCATGTCTATGCAAAACATAAATTTAGTCCAAAAATCATGAAATCCAGTAGAATAATTCCGGTTAATTACCTTTTTCAGTAAAAATGCCAACTCCAGTTCAAATCCATGAAGTGAAATACTGAGCACAGTATATTTGAACAGTTTCAAAACTCCTGGCCAGTCCGCCGGCGCCGCCCGCCTGCCCTAGCTCCCCGGCGCCGCCCGACGTTCAGCCTCCTGCCCTCATAGAGCCAGCCACGCCACGGCGCAGCACTCGCGGCTGCACCCAGATCACGCGAGCTGCTCTGCTTCACCGATCCGGAGGCTGACGCGGCCACACGCCGTCCCCGTGGCCGCCGCCACCCGACGTTCCAGCACCTGCGCTCGCCGAGTCAACCACTCCACAGCACTCGCGGCTCAGCCCAAGCTCACGCCGTCACACGAGCTGCTCCCCTGCTCCGCTTCAGCGATCCGGAGGCTGACGCGGCGCCGTGCTGTCCGTGCCTCTCCTCGCCGGGCCAGATTAGCCTCGCCTCGTCGGCATGTCCCACCGCGTGAGAGCCGCCCACGACCGGTGCTTGGAGCTGGAGCGCGCCGCGATAGGCCGCGTCAGGTCGGGGAACCTCAGCTTCCAGGACGCTCTCAAGACGTTCGACGAATTGCTTCTTCACGCCAGGCCTGACTCGGTTCGTGCCTTGAACAAGTTGCTTAGCGTTGTGTCTTGCGCGAAAGGCTCATTGCCGTCCAAGCTTGTTGTCTCTCGGTTTAACCGAATGTTTTGTGACCGCTACAACAAGGTGGCACCGAACCATTGCACCTACAGCATCCTCATTGGCAGCTTCTGCCACATGAGCCGCCTCGAGCATGGCTTCGCTGCCTTTGGCCTTATCCTTAAGACAGGCTGGAGGGTGGATAACGTAGTAATCTTCAATCAACTGCTCAAGGGCCTCTGTGATGCCAAGAGGGTGGGCGAGGCCATGGACGTATTGCTCCAGCAAATGCCCGACCTTGGATGCACGCCCAGTGTAGTTTCATACGCCATTCTTCTCAAGGGTTTCTGCAATGAAAAGAGAGCCAATGAGGCACTTAAGCTGCTCCACATGATGGCTGATGGTCAAGGTACTAGCTGCTCACCAAATGTGGTGTCATACAACATAGTCATCAAAGGTTTCTTTAGTGAGGGTCAGGTGGATAAAGCTTATAATATGTTTCTTGAAATGGGTGTTCAACCGGATGTTGTGACATACAACACAGTAATTGATGGCCTGTTCAAAGCTGAAGCGGTTGACAGGGCCGAGTGTGTCTTCCAGCAGATGGTTGACAAAGGTGTTAAGCCAAACAATAAGACATATAATTGTCTGATTCATGGATTCCTCTCATTAGGACAGTGGGAAGAGGTGGTTCAAAGGCTCAAAGAAATGTTCGCGTGTGGTCTTGTGCCAGATGTTTTTACTTACAATTTGATTCTGGACTATCTATGCAAGAATGGACATTGCAATGAAGCTAGAAATTTTTTTGGTTCTATGGTTAGGAAGGGCATAAAACCTGATGTAACTACCTATGCCGTTATGCTTCATGGCTATGGTACCAAAGGAGATTTTTCTGAAATGCATGATCTCCTGAATTTAATGATAGAAAATGGTATTTCACCTAATCATCGTATCTTTAACACTGTGATCTGTGCATATGCTAAAAAGGCAATGATAGCTGAGGCGATGCTTATATTTATCAAAATGAAGCTGCACGGTTTGAGTCCAAATGTCGTCAGTTATGGAACATTAATAGATGCACTTTGCAAGTTGGGAAGAGTGGATGATGCTGTGCTCCAGTTCAATCAGATGATCAATGAAGGTGTGACTCCTAACAATGAAGTTTTTAACTCCCTTGTGTATGGACTTTGCACTGTTGACAAATGGGAGAAGGTTGATGAATTTTATTTTGAAATGCTGAATCAAGGGATTCCCCCCAACATCGTGTTCTTCAACACAATATTGTGTAACTTATGCAAAGAAGGATGGGTTATGGAGGCCCGGAGGCTCATTGACTCGATGGTTTGTATGGGTGTGAAGCCTAATGTTATCTCATATAATACATTAATAGATGGCCACTGCTTAACTGGTACAATGAATGAAGCGGCAAAGTTACTTGACAGCATGTCCTCCGCTGGCTTGAAACCTGACATTTATTCCTATAATACATTGCTTCATGGCTACTGTAAAGAAGGCAGGATAGAAAGTGCATATTGTCTTTTCCGAGAAATGTTGAGGAAGGGAGTCACGCCTGGAGTTGTGACTTACAATACTATACTGCATGGCTTGTTTAGGAGTGGGAGACTTTCTGAAGCAAGGGAACTGTACCTCAATATGATTAAAAGTGGAAAACAGTGGCCCATTGACACATACAACACAATTCTAAATGGCCTTTGCAAAAACAATTGTGTTGATGAAGCAGTCAAAATGTTTCAGAGCCTGTGTTCTAAGGATCTTCAAGGTGACATAGTTACTTTCACCATCATGATTGATGTTTTGTTCAAAGGTGGCAGAAAGGAAGATGCCATGGATTTGTTCGCTGCTATCCCTGCTAATGGTTTGGTTCCAGATGTTGTTACCTACCTCTTAATGGCAGAAAATCTCATAAAAGAAGGGTTGCTAGATGAGTTTGATGGTCTATTTTCAGCGATGGAAAAGAGTGGCTGTGCTCCAAACTCGCATATGCTAAATACTATAGTTAGGAGGCTGTTGGATAGAGGTGAGATATTGAGGGCTGGGGCTTACCTGTCTAAAATTGATGAGAAGAACTTCTCACTTGAGGCTTCCACTACTTCCATGCTTATATCACTTTTCTCGAGGAAGGAGTATCATCACCATGTAAAGTCGCTGCCTGAAAAGTATCGTTTTGTCAACAAAGCCAATAAGTGAGGGTTTTTAAAAAAGAGAGTTCAGTTTTTTTGGCCATGCTCTGTGGTGTGCTTTGAATGATGAAACTCTTTAGAGAAATATTCTCTCATGACCTGTATAATGAGTCACTCAAAAATATATGTACACTTATTATGGTTTGGTAACCGAAAGTTTCAATCATCCTAGTGGCATGGTGTTCTGTATGCAAATACATCTTTACTTTCTGTTCTCTTACCGACATAAGCTGATCGCTAACGCAACGAAATTATAGAGTTCTTGAATTACAGAAGCCTGACACAAAGCAAATCTCTGGGATGAGGCCAAAATTGAGGTACCAATTTCTACTGCTAGTTACAAGATTTTTTCAGAGATTATTCCTGTTCTCCCTTAGACTTCTTTGAACACATGAATGAAAATAGGATTAGTCTGATTATTAATTTCAAAAATTATGACCTCATTACTTGCATCAGTACCTGGCTGAGCTCTTTATACCTGGATAAATTTTATGCATGGTGATTATTCTATCTCCATTCTTCCTAGGTTCCAGAAGACAAGGATGAACTTGCTGAACTACAGGCTAGGCTGAGGCTTAGGAAGTGTTTCCTTGTGGATGCATATAATGTAACAAGGCATGCATGGAGCTGAAGCCCAACAAGTTTCTCTCAAACGTGAAGTTAGAGAAGCTGTTCCCAATGTTGGAGCCAGTTCACCAAGCAAAGTAACATGTGTCGAAGAGCGAGGGCACATAACTTGTCATTGATGCTAAATCAAAGGGCAGAGCTACCGGCCTGCGCTGTAGGTGGTTACAGACACGCTGAGTTACATTTGTTGCATGAGCCTTAACCCATTACATTTGCAATTCATTCATATCATTTGTGCTTACAGAATATGAAATCAGAATTTCTGCAGTCAACTGGCATACATAATGCAGTTGAAGCCATTTAATATACCCAAATGAAGTAAAAATGTCATTATTTAGTTTTCTATGGTATTTTCTAGTTGTATCAGCAATGGTATTTGTTTTTGTTTTTCACTTACGCCACCTTATATGTTTTTCATAACTGAAGCGGAAAGTAATGGAGGCCTCAAAGTAATGACCCAGAAATAGGTACACTTCCATTTACTGAGGGACAAGTTGCTTGCTCTTGATCTTCTTGATAAAGATCATGTGGTGAAAATCAGTAAAGCGAAGCTGAGTATTGGAAGAAGTCTGAAGGGTGTCACATGGGATGAAGTGAAGAAATACTGGGCTTTGGTTGTGGTGGGCAGAAGTGGGTTTCTAGACCTTCTGGACAGGAACCACAGCGTAAGCCAATTGTGAAGGATCTTGATTGTATAGAGAAGCTGCTGCATTTGATTGAAAAGGAGGAGATACCCACACCTGGACCTATTGAGCAGCATTGGACTGTCCGCAGCAAGATTCCAATGAGCACTTCATGAAGCTCTGAAGAAGATGTGTTCTCATGTATCATGGGTACTTAATTTTTCCTTATCCTATATTTTTTTTTTCCCCTGTATGTTCAATCTGTGCTGCTACCACCACCTGTCAATCATCACCTACCTAAAAGCTCCTTTGCAGCTCGTACTAATTTGTCTGTATTCATTTCCTTGCTATATAATTTTGTTCAAAAAAGTGATATTTGCAATCTGATTGTGCCCTCTACTCTCTTCTGATAGTTTCTGTTAAATATAGTAGCAAAACTTGCTCTCTTGCAGTCTTGATTGATTCTACTCTGGCAATTACAAGGGGAAATCCTTTCCTCAGTGTTCTACTGTATGTAGTTGTTATCTTTCCCATGTTTCTGAGACAATCATGTAAATTCTAAAACAGTTGCATGTTATAACTCATAACTGCTTTAGAAAGCTCAGCCCCTGCAGCTTCTAATAAAATCATATGCAATGCCTGTCTCGCAAAACCTGGTTCTATTTTACACTAGTTATGTATAGTTTCTGCTAAATCTAGTAGCAGAACTTACTGGGATCCATGCAGGTTGGTATTATAATGTACTTGCCAACATCGGATTTATTCAGACATTGTTTGTGTCATTCTGAGGCTTCACAAGTGAAAATAGCATCAGTCTGGATAATTTCAAAAAGTACGATCTCTTCACTTGCATGGATACCTGGCTGAGCTCTTTATATGTGGATAATAAATTATTAAATTTCATGCTTGGTTAATCTGGCCTGGAAAGTTTCCAAAGGATCCAGGCTGGAATTTAACCTCTGTCTAGGAGAGTAAATTTCTCGTACTCATTGGTTATGCTCAAATCATTATGATCTGTCTATAAAAATATAATTAGCAGTAAGTGAACTCAATCAGGGAGTGAAACTCAACATTAGAAACATAATAAATAAATAAATATATACCAAATGCAGCAAAGCTCATGATGATTAAAACTATTTGAGAAACTCACATGGGAACATCAGTACATTGCAGTAGTTCCGTTAGTTACGTGAAAAGTTGGAACAACAATGATGTCAATAACCATGTAAGCATGTCATGATCTTACTCTGTACTTTCATTCATGGTTGATTAACCTAGCAGTTCAATTTATATTATTACTACTAGTATATGGTAACTTGGAATTCCTACATGATTTTTTTCCTAAAGTTTTTGTGTGATTCTATTACCGACTAGAGTACAGCATGGAAGAGAATCATGGGTTTGATTTTATGATCAATGAGTGTTATAGAAAAACATATTCCTTTGATCAAACATGGACACTAAAATTTCTTGCCGTTTGGACTGAGATAAACTTGCTGAAGAGAGGGGGGGGTGTGGGGTGGGTGGGGGTGGTGAGGGGAATTGTACCGTGCTAATACTTGATAAGCTGTTGGATTGGACCTATAAGTCGTTTTCTTTAATGGATGATCTCGCCACAGATCTGGTGTCATTTGACATGATGCTAGATAGCCTCTTGATCTTGGAAACATCTTAAATCTAAATCTCATGTGGATGTTTCTTAATCATATTGGTACCAGTGTCTACTCATATATTCTCATTCATTACTTTTTACTTGTTTTATTTGTATAGGTTTGCTGGTGCATTGCTACGGAACTGAAAGAAACATAATCTAGAGGTAGCGCCATTCCTGGAGATGAAACACACATGTTACAGCACCAAATGAAAATGCATGGGATCTGATGGTCCTATTGATTGATTTCTAATCATCACAAATTACAGCAGCAAATGCAAATGTTTGGATGCTGTAGTGGAACAGTAAATAAATTAAAAGATGACTGACACCAACAAGATGTGTGCTTGTTTAGGTCCAATCATTTTGACTAGTATCAAGTGGAATAGATTTTAGCTGTTAAACATGTGGGTACAAAACTTGATTCCTGAGGTCAGGAGGTTTTCCTTACCAAGTGCATACATACCCGTTCAACATCAGTCTTCTAGATTTTAGAGAGTGGTACCAAATAGGTAGAGTTGTGTAAGTTAAGAGTGGACAGCAAACCAGATTTTGGCATGACTGCTGGCTTGGTGAATGTCCTCTGAAGATACAATTTCACAGACTTTTCCAGATTACTTCCAAACCTGACATAGAGGTAGCACAAGCATATGAAAATGGATGGGAAATTCAGTTTAGAAGATAACTCAATGAGACATTCAGGGAAGAATGGGAAAAACTCCAGGAGTTGTTAAATGATGTCTGTCTATCAGAAGGAAGAGATGGTTTTTTGGGCTCTTGAGCAGTCCAGGAAATACTTAACTAGCTCTCTTTTGAAATGACTCCGGTGGCTTTAGATAGTCAAATGGTGAATGTGGAAATGTAACATCGATCCCTTTAGTCAAAATTTTCATTTGGATGGCTGCCCATGACAGAATCCAATCAGGGGTTCAATTGAAGAAGAAACAATGATTTGGTCTGGAGGAATGTGCCACTTGTGATAAGCTGGAAACCACTGACCATATTCTTTTCAGTGCCCCATTGCTATCTTTCTCTGGTCCTTTTTGAGGAACACTCTAGGCTGGCAGAGTTCGCCAACCAACTATGCTGATTTTCTTGTAGAGTTTGTTGATGCCTGTCAAGGAAAAAAAAAAAAAACAAAAGGTAATGCTTTTTGTATATGCAGGTGCATTAGGCTAGATCTCAGTGACTGTTTCATTCGATTTCATTTGCATTAAATATGTTGCCACATATGCATTTTTGATGACATGGCAATGTATTTAAGAAAAGAAGATAAGAAATGAGTGTCATCCAGATGAAACTCTCTTAAGCTGGAAACCACTGACCATATCTTTGAGTCATGGAATTAAATGTTTTGAAACTCTAGAATGAAACTTTGCTTTGAGAGAGACCAACCAACATCCAAGTTTCATTTGACAGTTTGTTGATGCTTGTCAAACAAAAAAAGGTAAAACTTTCCATATGCAGGTGCATTATGGACAATTTGGGGAGACCTAGAACGACATGGCGTTCAATAAGGAGGTGCTATCATCCCCGATGGTGATCATCTACAAGACCCTGATACTGATCAAGGCATGGCGCCTTCGCTGAAGGCGAAGCTGAGACCCACGGCGGATGAGATGATAAACATGATCACGACAAGTCTTTATACTAAGAAGTTACTTTGTATATGTTTGTTAGTTAATCTGCTTTGTAGTGTTTTTAGTTGTGGGTTTTTGTTGTTCGTTAGTCGAGATGCTGGTGAGGCAGAAAGTCGATGAGTAGAAAATCCTGCTTATTCTTTTTATGAATTCTGCAGGAGATAACTGACTACGCTACAATATGAGCCAACATAATTTCTCATGTTTGCTTTCAGAATCAGAGCTAGTATTTAGCAAGATTACCATGTTGTGCCTTGAAACTAAACATAAGATCAATCAAAAGCTCAATACTAGTGCTAAAAAGATCAAAGTGCATTAGAGTTGGTACATCCGAAATCTCAAATATGTGATCTCAACTATAGATGGCCAAATAGGCTGCTTGATCTAGCACTGGCACAGGCACGCCTGGATTAGCTTTGCTGTGTCGTTCTTGTCCACAGCCTGCATCTTAGGCACGGGCATGACCCTAGGCTCATGCTAGGTCAAGCTCAGTGAACTCGGCATGCTCGAGTCGGCCCTGACTAGCATTCACAAAGCAGAAATCAACTAGAAATGTAGGTAAAAAAAATCGAATTCAATTTTGCTCCAAATATAAATAACCAAACACAATTTATTAAACATGGTTTGCCTGCGCATAATAACATGAAACTGCATACACTTACCATGATTTTGTCGATCTTCCTCTTGGTTGAGGCAGTCTTTTGTATGTACACGAGTGCGCTGAGTTATATTGCTTCTTCACCCTATTGTCTCTACGTTTTGCAGAGTATTTTTTGAGTGCCAAACATTTTTTTGAGTAAATATCGGTAGGACAAGTAAACAACAAGTCAACAACAGATCTCTGGAACATGCGAAATTTACAACTGGGCCAACTACGTTTGGATTTAAGAGCTTTAGGTCACATTAGCCATACAAAGTTGCATCTTCTTACAATAATAAAGACAGGACGGTTCTTACAGTTTTGTCATCTCATGTAACCATACAGCATCAGTACCATCACCTTGAAATGTTGGGAAACGAGGTGCTCGAAACATCTCTGCTGCCCTCACCTTGCAGTCGATGAGCGAGCAGTGATGGAAGAATGGTATGTTGTGCTCCTTTGCTTGCGATAAGAAGAATATACATCATCATATTGGCTCACCTCATTTGGATCGGCAGAAGCTCCAAGACCCAACCGACCACTGGACCCTGGTTTACTGTCAACACTACCATCAGCACGCATCCCTGTCTCGGGGTTTACAAGCAGATTCGGTGGGGAGGAATGCAAGCGCCTCCCTTTCGCGCAGGAAGGAAGCCCCTCTCGTAATCATCATAGTCGCCGGCCTCACTTTGTCTCATTGGACCTTCTGATGGGTTTACCTCTCCAATATCGCTGAAGAACTTCGATACACGCTCAAGGATCTCAGACTCTGGGACGGTCGATGGAGGGATGGTTGTGGGGATGTCAAGCGGGCTTAAGGGAGAGTATGGCACTCCACTTCCTATTTGCATCTTCCGAACCATTCCAGGAATGAGGCCAGGAGGGAAGAGTGGATACGGAGGTGGATTCGAATCATTTGTAGCAGCAGTGCTTTGAGGAGCCACAGAGGGAATTAACGATGGTTGCACCGCAAAGATCCTGTAAAAGTAGTTTGACCTACAGGAGGATAAACACCAGCTGGAAGTTGGTTTGCTGGAAATTGTGCAGAGGGAACAGATTGGGTTGCACCAACAACAGGATGGATTGCCTTATCCTTCTCTGGAGGTTCTGATGACCATTTTGAGCGCAGTGGCGCTGATCCTGCAAAAACACCCAGCAGCTTTTAGGTTTACTACCAAAAAGCAAAATCTCCATGCATTACATTTTAAAAACATATTCCAAATAGATAGATATTGTAACACTACATAGTCAAATGATAGAATGATTTAACTGAGAAACACAAGTATATCAACCAGAGAATAAAGTTCTCTAATTGGATGATTGGCCAGATAGGTTTCCAGAAATGAATTTCAGATAAGTTATGAATCATTCTAAATAGTGCCTACAACATATAGCAGCTAGTGCAGTCCAGAGCTACTAGTGCAGAAAAATTCAGGGATCAACATATCATGATCACAGCTATGTGAGTTGATGAATCAAATGAATAAAAATGGTAATCAGATGGAAACTCACAGGTGAAGTACTACTGACTACAAAATAGCGTCCTTATTAAAAGCTAGCATCATCATCAAATAACAAAAAAAGGTTGAAGTACCCAGACAGAATGGGAAATAGAAGTAGTAAAGGAAGCAGAGAAAGCAGATACCTGAAAAGGCCGAGGGATCCGTGAAACATGTCGTGGCACCAAAGGATAAGGCATGCCACCTTTCATCTCTCTTTCAAAGTTAGCGATTGTTTCCTGGTCGTAGACTTCCTTTGAACCCCAAAACTGCAGGATTTTCTCAACGCGAGTCTGGTTGTCATCTTTACTTTGTGAATTATTGTAAACCCTTGCAAGCATGGAACCCAGTACGGATTTAAAAGCAATAGCCTCATTGTCAAGGTCCCGAATATTAGTTCGTCTTTGTAAGCTGTAGCATGTCAAACACATTCAGAAATCAGTGATGCGTTAAATTAAATACACAAGTCATGTGCACTTTAAAATTCTCAGAAGAGATTTGATCGGTCAAGGGTAATGCATTAGCAGCTTCTTGAGAACAGGCGTTAAATATCCTTAGTGATCTGAACCATTCCAACCAACGCAGTTGGGCATTATTTAATATTATGAAACATCAGCACATTTAAAACATATAACAAAACTTTGTTTCAACTCGATGCATGCATTTCTATTTTCCCACATGGGCCCCTCCTATTGCAGTGTCTAAATTTATACCATATTTCAGCACTTCCTTATGCTACATGGAGACTAAGATCTGATTACATACAGAGTTGTTATTGTTAACCTCATTCTGGTATAGGCTGCCGGAATGGCCAGATTACCTCAGACCACCGTGTAGACTGGCACAACAGAGGTTAAATCCAGTACTGGTCATGGTTCTGGCTGATTTCGGCTGTACAAGGTGAAATCTAGCATTCAGTGGATGTCAGTACCAGTTAATAAAGGAGAGCCCCAGTGGTCAAAGAACAGATTCTCCGACTTCAGCTTGAGCGAGCACGCTACTACAGGATCAACCATCGTTGCTTCTCCCTCACGGTGGCTGTGACGTGATAAAAATGGTTTGGGATGGAGAAGATGTCTCCTTCCTAGACACTGAGCGCTCCTGGAACCAAAACTCCATCTATGGACAGCAGCTCGGGGCTATCCAGCCATGGCAGCGAAACAGCGAGGATAAGAGAAACGATAGACAGAATGAGATATGTTTCTGTCTGGCTTTCACCGGGTGGAAGAAATAGGTAAGAGAAGGAGGCAAATGTACATGTCTGTGTAAGCCTTCTGAATATGCAGGTAGCAGTAGCTACCTCCCGAATAGGTAGTAAATATTTTTATAGGAAGAACAGCGGGGCCAGTAATATAGGTACAGGTGTGTGTAAACCTGATTGTAAGCAAGTAAATCATAAGTTATGCAGCATAGAAAATATGCATACATTGCTATATCTATCCATAATATTAAATAGGCTCATTTTTGCCACTTCTAGAAACCTCCCTCAGTAGTTCCCCATCCTATTTTTCTCCTACGTCTTTCCTGTGCCTGGATAGGACTGTCTGCCGTCCATCGTTAACAAAGACAAGACACAAGCAATAACTTGAGTATGGCCTTGCATGTTTGCCTACATGGAAAAACTGTCACACACACAAGAAACAGACTGCTACTATGGTATGATGCATGATTACATAAACTCATGGAATAGACTCATAATATAGTACTATTGCCCTGTTAAAGAAATTGTTCATGCAAGGCATCAAAGGCGTGATGCATTTATATGTAGGCTGGTCAAGCTGGCAGTTGGCTAGGGCGCACCATACCATAGCAACGCCATGATCTCGGTCGGGTCCCTCTTGGACACAACGTTTTTCGTACAAATCGCTCCCTCACACATAATTGTGTATTAAGTGTAAGATATATCTTCATCTCAATACATTTTAGTGGTTCCACTGGGAAAGATAGTTCTGGCTATTTTCAGTCCCCCATATCCGCCCTCATGTGTTCCACATACGGGTCTAAACATAGTGTTTCTGTTGTCCGTCATCTCCAATCAAGTCTCACACTGATTATCTCTACTCACAATTGCTATGCTTATATTCTAATGGACGAAAAAATGGCAAAAATAGCAACAAAGTGGGAAGTACCACTTTCATCCGCATGAGAAAAGGGTTCTAAATTACTAGATATATGATATATGATCTCTCTTATCATTAAGGAGCAAAACACCTGGGTATTTTTCTACGTTTAATGAAGGCCTCCTATTTGCCAAGAAGTAATTATCTTCCAATGTACAAATGTTGGCCTTAACAAAGCTCAGTAATGTCTGAAATGAATTAGGGTCAACTAAGATTGCATAAGTACTTCCAATTTGGTGAGTGCTTATGAAGAGATAGATAGTGTGGATGCTGAAAATTTGAACTAGTCACTCCACAAGCTGCTGCACTACACCAATGAGACATGAAAACAATATATGCTGGTTAGATAACACTTCATGCACTGGTATGTCAATCAGCATGATAACTTAAGTATTCATCAAAAGGAACATAAGGAGTATTTCTCAATGGAAGAACTACAATAAAAATAAAAGCCATACCGTAAACAGTTCTACTTTAAGTCTTTAATAAAGGTAGCAAGCAAATCGAGCCATACCTTTCAAAAAGAATATCGTTCACCAGGAAAATTATGTGCAGCTGTCGCTCTGAATCCTCCAATGCAAATACTCTCTCCTTAAGAGCTTCAGCCAGAGCCGGCGCAAATGGCAATCTTTGCATAAACCATGACTTTGCTCCCTTTATTGATTCCTTAGTGCCATTAAGATTGTTAAGCACATCTTGCAGCTCAGCAGCAACATCTGCTGGGAGCGGCCCGGACAGTCCCATGAACGGTTGAGCTGCAGCTTCATAGTCCCCATGGCCGTGAGCAGCAGCAAACTGCTGGTGCTGGTCATAGAATGGAGGGTACCCCGGCTGGTGAATCGGCGGCCCCTCATCATAGGGCCCATAGGCGGCATCATATGCATCGAGCCCGGCGGGTAGGGCGCCGGCACCGGCTGGCGCGGCAAGAACCAGAGCATGTACCTGTAGTAGGCATGACCTTCCCGCCGAAGATGAAGGCATACTCCGGGTTGTCGTGCTGCTTGTCACGGATCATGGCCTCGAATTCCGGCCCGTTCTTGGCGATGTACTCGACGAGCTTGTCGATGCGCTTCTGGAGCTCCGGATCGGCGGGGGCGCGGCCGGAGGTGGCGGGGCGGATTCGAAAGGCGGCGGATGCATGTAAGGGGCGGTGCGGCGGCGGGGACGGCGTGGACAAGACGTGCGGCGGTGGCGGGTGCGCCGCGTACGGGGGAGGCGGCTGCTGGTGCGGCGGCAGGTGCGAGTAGGCCGGCGGCATGGGGCGCGCGTAGGGCCCGGGCGGGTACTGCGGGAGCGGCGCGCCGTAAGGGGGGGGCGGGTACTGAGGCGGCGGCGCCTGCGGGTGGTACCCGCCGTACTGCGGCGGCGGTGGCTGCTGCTGCCCCTGCGCGTACGCCATGGCCGCGGCCGCGTAGTCCTGGGGTTGCCGGTCCATGAGGGGCTCCGGCGAGAAGAAGGGTAGGGCTCCGAGAACCGGCGACGAAGACGGCGGCGGCGGAGACGGGACAGGGGAAGAGGAGACGAGGGCCGAGAAAGTCACGCTGGCCTCGCAACTCGATCCAGAGTCCAATCGGCCCATCATGTAATAGGATGGTGATTCCTTTTCGTGATCCACTAGGCCCACCAATCAATTGCAGATTTCTTTTTGGAGTAAATACTGATTGCTCAAAAAAATAAATACTGATAATAAGATTTAGAATATCTCAAAGCTTCTAAAAAAAAATAAAACGATATAGAGATAGATGAGTCAGATATTAGAAATCTAAAAAAATATTAAGAGCTTGTGAAAGTATTTTTTCGACCATCAAAAAATATATTTAGATTTTAGATGTTGGGAAATGAGAAATATATATATAAAAACATTATACTAACCGATGTATAAATTTTTTTCAAATTTATACAAAAAAGTTATAAGATCAACCAACATGAATGCATAATACTAATTTATGTATAAATGTTTTCAAAGACTTTGCATAATAAATAAGTTATAAGATCCAACCAACATGAATGCATAATACATTGATGTTTCTAGTATAGCATTCATATTTAAAACGTGGTGTTGTATGCATTCATGCTGGCTATGTATTATGTTTTTCTTTCTAAAGTTTTCAAAACATGTTTATATATCAAATTTATTATAATTTTTTTGGAAATTTTCTATATTTTATCAATATTTTTTTTTACTAGAACTAAATCTATTTTTAAGCATCTAGGGATTCATGAGCTTTAAATACTTTATTTGGATTTGTCATTGACTCATTTCCCATATCTCTTGACTTTTTTACGGGATTCTTACAAGTTTAACTGTGGTTTTCAAAACCTTGTCAAGTGTTTACTGATTTTTTAATTGTAAAGGACAAACCATCTTCAAAAATACTCCAAACACAAGTAATTTGAATGATTTTTTAGAGTTTAGTGGGTAAGATATATAGCTCTAAACTTTAAGGAGAAAAATTGTTAATTCAAGAAGATAGAGTAGAGTTTTTCCTGGTACAATATACTACAAATGTGACTACTAAACGAAATTTGAATTGTGATTTGTCAGGACTCAAGATCACAAGGAAATTGATTCCATAGAGTTTCTGTAAAAAACCAAAAGGATTCTCATTTACGGTCTGCATAAAAGCACATATGTTACACGCATGAATACAATAAAAAAATAATTTCATACGCACATATAAGTTTAAAGCAGTGAAACAAGACATGGTGAGCCACCCTTCGCCTAGGCAAGACGACGCCATTTGATTTTTATAGGAAAAAACTTCAAAGGAGTGGCATGGAGGAGAGGAAAAAAGAAAAAGAAAAAAAGAGAGAAGGCCGAAAAAAGGACTAGCCCACCATCCAGCCCATATAACCTTGTGGCTGTTGTAGTATGACCTTCTGTGGTCCTCCCAAACCATCGTCGAGCATCTCCAACAACCTCTTCCACTCCACTTCCAGGAACGTCGTTGGACTCCAACGACTGGTGCCGCTGCCGCCCCCTTCGAGATCGCCATCCCCTCACTGCTGGCGCCACACCCCTTCCAAATCCTTTGTGTGAGAACTGTTAGCCTTCTGCGGCCCTTCTAGAACCCCTCCTAGATACGAGAACCAATCTCGCAGAAAATTGCTGGTGAAGTGTGAGAGCAGATGGAGATGGCTGTTCAGCCTTGCGTGGTCCACCAGTTCTCTCCACCGTCCCTGCTCTCATTTTGCCGATTTTTTGTCGTTATAACAAGGACGCCCAGGCTTTTTTTTAGAGTCTTGACTTCCTAAGACAAGCATATCAAAGTTAGCATGTCATTCAGAGTATAAAATGCCTAGAACGACCTAAGGTTGCTAACATGAGTACATGGCTTGGCAATGTGGAGATTCCATGTTGACAAGTCAAACATAAGCCCACAGCTTTATGAACCTGTATCAGAATTCATAGACCTAGAAGACATTTGGTAAATTAAAGCATCACGCATGGATTTCATGATAGGTAGCTGAATCATGGATGCATGGTTTGTAATCTGCGGCTTAGGCGGAATAACACAACCAATCCAAAAATCTCTACTCAAATTAGATAAGAATAAGAATAATAATAATACATAAAGCGAGTACAGATTAGTATCTCGCGCCTCAGGAAACACTAAAGGATAAATAATGTAGTCATATGTTTGACAGCATCACAACTCAGTCTAAGCACATAAATAGCTACCAAATACAACAGACTCTATTACCCGATGCAAAAGGCATACAGGTAGTTTCAGAAGCTGGCATCGATGTAGTCTGTTGAAATTGCTTCCTTCCTGTGCTTAAATCATTATCAACCACCGACAGCATCCGCTCACTAATCAACATCAACTTCCTCATCATCGCCCTTGTACTGAATGAAAAACAGAAGAAGACATAGCATTAAAAGTAGTTTCAAGAACTGCTACAAAAGATATTTTTCAAAACATATTCAAATGTCTTCCAAAAATGATAAATGAGCTATTAGTATCCCAAACAGAAAGTGGCACCAACAAAACTTAAGAGCAATGGAGAAAAATGAAAATACATTTTAAGTCAGGCAAACTGCAACATAATATTTTTTGATACACTAAAATTAGACTTGAAATACCACAAGAATCTATCAGACCTAGAAAAACACTGCAAACTTCTTGAAAATGATCAAGGTGAAAAGTATTGTTACAGTACAAGACTCAGATTTGCATCATGATACAAGTATTGTAAATAATCAGATGCATATGCAGTGAGTTGATTGACCAAGAAGGACATGCTAAAATTAGGCTGTTTCATGTTCTACATAATATATAATAACAAAAAGAAAATTAATGGTATCATAATTCATTTCATAACCCAGTTGCTGGATACTACTTGGTACCATGAGACTGCATATAGATAAATAAAGTTATTATTGCTGAACAAAATGAAATGTCGATCACCGTAACCATTATCTGTGCCACCTATATGCTACATGAAGATTTAGTTCTATGTTGGCATCATTTTGTAAAAAACAGATATCTGTTCCTCCACAGTTACTGAATCATTCAGTAAGATTGCCCAAACGATAGCATAGCCTAGAGGCTCGCCCAGGCAACCAAACACCTCTAGAGGGTGAGTGCGACATATCGATGTGTGGCTCTCACAAACTACATAAATTTCCATGGAATTTGCAGAACTACAATAGCTGTAGCCTGTAGGATAGCAAAGGGCATTAAAGAGAACATCTAATAATAACATAATGAGGCAACACATCATGACATACTTTAGTAAATGACTATAAACATTTTTGCTAAATGAGTTAATGCAAGAAAGAAGTCTCACCCTATCCGCAAAAAATATTGCTTGAAGATACAATGTTTCCTACATCAACGAAGTCACCCTCCCTTAACTTCTTCACTGTAAATGATTCTGGTAGATCAGATCCCTTGCTATCTTGGATATGTTCTAGAGCATCTTCAGGTCTATAGTTCTCTGATGCTGGGATCATATCATCGTCATTATCTTTGTGTTTCTTTCCTGAAAAGAACAGTTTGCACATGAAAAAAAAAAATGTGATAAAATGTGCACATATTCAAGATAATGATGACCATGTGTATGAACAGGAGATATTTCAAGCATCAACCAGTAAGAGGGGAAAGTGGAGAATAGGTAATAACTATGTTGATATACTTGATCAATACGGATTAACGATATCATTCCAGAATCAAATTTATGACTACAAAGATTTCATTGTAGGTTTACCAGTTTTTGCTTCTTCACTTGTTGGGAGAGAAATAGGTCTTTTTCGATGCTGAAACATGGTTTTGTCTTTGGTCACTTGGGCTCATTTCATTAGCATTGTCATATGGATCTTCATTGGCAGTAATCCCTATGGAACCCTGCTCCTTGGTATAAGGCTTCAAAATATCTGAAGCAAGCAAATCTGCTAGCCTCTCAAAGCGAGCCTGAGACCTGCAGACCTCAAAATGGTGAATAATTATGTGGCAATCATGTAAGGACTAAAACTAGGAGTGCTATTATGTTTTATTTCAGACCATGCACAAGTTCAGGTACATTTAAATATGGGGAAAAGAAACCTGCCTCTTTAAATCCTCCTGTGCTTTTACATAACGTCCATGTGCTTTGATTAGCTTTTTGGTTTTGGAGGTCATCCTAAATTGAAAAGGAGGCATTAGGGGCAGACACAAATACTTGGTGATCTTCTCTTACACTGAAGAACACAGAAACTGGTATGAAAGAAGTATTTTGTAGAAATATATGACCTTTGGCAATCTTCTTTCTCTTTGTTCAGTTGCAATTCAAGATCTTCTACTCTGCTACAAAGTTTGCGCTCTTCATCAGTCTTCTTCTCCAATATCGCCTGCGACATAGTGAACCATTGAAGAGTTGTAATATCTATATATACAGCGAAGGTTGATTATGCTAACTTGATGACCAAGACTCTTGATTAGTCCTCATCTACAGAAGTTCTACTTGGTCTTAATTGGTTAATTTAAATGTCTTGTAACATAGATGAGAAATTCCACAACAAAAGGAGGGCACAATTCAAATCATAGAGTAAAGTAAAAACCATCATCAACTGAAAAATAAAACGAACTGATGGCATCCATGCATTATCATTTCAATTACTCCAGATATATTAACAATTCGATGTGATAAATAATCAATATGTAAGACATATCCTGAAAAATCATAACTGACCTCCAGCTTTGATTTATCTTCACGCAATGCTTCCATATCCAGATGCATTTGTTTCAGCTGCAGGGCACATGTAAATAAATAAATAAAAAGGTCTAGGAATATGGGGATAGATCCACTTGTATGTTATCATGATATGATGATAATGAGATGGATCGCATAGTTTAAACTTACTTGTTCTTCACGACCATTTTTCTCATCACTGCTTAAGTACCTATCATCTTTTCCCCTGTCTTCATTATCAGAACTTCTAAAACTTATGGATGAATCGGTTTTTCCACCATCAGGGCTTTTGCTACGTTTTCTCTCACTGAACAGTCCATAGAACATAAACATAAAGATAGGTAATTTCAGAATTTCAGAAGCCATAAAAGTTGCAAAAAAAAAAGCATGTATACAGGTCACATGTCTAACATAAGATTCAAAACTCTCCTTGGTTAAACGAACACTGAAGACCCTACACCCCCACCCCAAAGTCATAAATGGATGATAACTAGAATCCATGGTAGATTGTTGCTGAACAATTGAATAATAATAAAGGGTCTCATAAACCACAAATTAACATTACAGTTTGCACAGATAAAAAATTGAAGGAAACCAATAAAGTAGGAGGGGCTAAGTCATGATGTCACATGAAGATAGACTAGCCCGATGGAATAAACAAATTTAAGTATATACAGAGTTAACTAAACACACGGCAAACTGAACAGCGGCCACATTCTGAAATGAAACCCTAATAATTGTCCCTACATACCTCTTCCTAATAGGTGATCTTGAACGACTTGATCCTGTAAATCAAATTTCAGGGCGAAGTTAGAGGATAGAATGAATAATTTATATTAGCACAAGTGTGCACAGAAAAAGTGATTACCCCTATCTTCAGAACTTGGTCTCTTATCACGAAAAGAACGACGCCTGATATCTCTTTCAGGGGAATACCTCGGTGAGGGTCTTCTGTCAGGCCTGAGCCTAAACTCATGATCTCTGTAATCCCTTCTCCCTGCAAACCAGGAAGGTGGAAGATTTACCCAAAAAACATTATGCCATGAAAGAACAAAAGTTAGATGGAGCTGCATAGATACAAGGCAACACAGAAACCCATTAAGCTTACCACAACCTTGAGCCATATGGTTACTCAATTAGCTACAACAATTAGATGGTCCACAATAACATCAATACACCATAGGCCATAAACACAGACGAGGCCAATACAACTAATGAAAGAGTAGATGCCAATACATGATTATACAGCATGATTCACCACTTAGAATAGATCCAGTACTTTTAGTACCAATCACCTGGAGTACATTTGGATGGAATTACCAAAATTAATTATATAGCTATCATGTTCCAATCATCATGACGTAAAATCTTCCAAAACTCCAATAGCACCAAATAGATTTAATTTCACTTGATCAGATGCCATCCATAGAATTGTCATCCATATGACTGCCAAAAATCTTGTTCCAAGATGATACTTGAAGGGCAGGTAACAATAAAGCCACGGATATAGGTTGATGCAGTATATCCAAAGGGCGTGTTTCAGTTAGTTGCAAAACCTTCTAACAGCATTGTTAAAGCTCACTGACCATAGCATGAATCTCTTCGAGAAGATAAAATGTATGATATCTTCCAAATTAAGTTCTTCTGAAGCAGGTTAAGCATTCAAGTGATCAGAAATGACCAATTGCCAACTGAAAAGAAGGCCAGGATGGAAATAGGATGTGTCATCCTCTGGAAGCAGTTAATCTCAACAAATCTGCCCATGAGACACCTATTGTAAAATCAAAATAATAACCAGCAATGCCAAGCTTATATGCAATGAAATCAGGATTGTTGATGATTTTTCGTGTTCTGCAACAGCAAGCACTTAGTTCAAGACTTCAAGTATCACTACACAGGAATCATAGTGTATATATATGCACCATAAGCTGAGAAGATATAACACAAACTGAGAAAAGATTCAGGTGCCAAACCATCATACTGTTATGCAATTGGAGCGTAGTCTTCTCAGCCATGAGTAAAAACTATAAAGCCTCCCAGAATGGTCAGTGGCAGTCTTCAAATTTCCCCTAACATTTGCAAGTTGTTACAATTATTACATAATTCTTGCCGTTGCAACTATCTTCCCTGTTTGCTAGATCTGCTCCTGAGACCATATGATTCAGATCACATTGCTATCTGTCAGTGTTTGCTGAGCACTAAAAGATTGGACTTTGCCTCCAGTCATCTAGCAATCATCCCAATAACTCGATGAATAAACAGCAGAAGATGCATCTCTTTGAAGAAGAGCGCACTAGTGTCTCTTGCTGGGATTGAAACCATCCAAATAACCTAATCGGACAGATTGACATACAATCGACAACATTTTGGGTACGGCAAAAAACACAGAAGCAGACAGTAGTAAGGCGACGCAAAGCCCTAAAACGACAAACTAAGCGCGGATCGAGAATGAGAGCGGAAGGGAGGGAGGTGCGCGTGGTGCATGCATACCACCAGGTCGAGGGCGAGTCTGGAAGGAGGCGCGTGGAGGCGGCCTCCGGAGCTCAGCTTCGCCATGGGCGAACCCGCAGTTGGGACGGGGGCAGCCGCCCCTGCCCCTCCAGAGTGCGCACAGCTTCGTCTTGTACGCCGGCCCGCGGAAGGGAAGAGGCCCAGACGCATCCGGGCTCCCGCCCCTGTCCCTCTCCCTCATCCCCTCCCGCATGGCTGGCCCCTGAACGCGGCGGCGGACGGCAAACCCCGCTTGTCTGCTACAGTCGAGACCGACGGCGGCCGTGAGGGTGAAGTGCCCGTGAAGGGAAATGGGAGGAGAACTGGGAAGGCCGGATGGGCCTATAGGCAGCCCATGGGAGTTTTCGAGCCCATGAAGCCGAAGGGAAGCTCAAGCCTTGGCAAGTTCTTTGGAAGTGGAATCGAGCTCGAGCCACTCGGCCTTTTCTCAATGTCGGCCCGGCTCGGCTCGGCTCGACGCTTGAACTCGGCTTTGCCGGCTTGCCGTTTGCCCTAGACCCGTTCGCCGCCACAGAGGCTATAAAAGAGCCAATCCGTGCTCCTCTTTTCAACAACCTACTAGGGTTTCAGGATCCATCCCGCCGCCGCCGCCACCTCGCCTAAGCTGTCGCTTGTCATCCTGGATCTCGCAGCCTCATCGTCGTCTAAGCTTTCGTTTGTCGCCTGCTTCTCCGGTTTAACTCTATTGTTTTGATTTGTCGGGCGTAGTTGTCTTGCATCGTTTTGATTTGTACTGTGCTGTTTTCCTCTATTGTTCATAATGGCGGGGGCACGAATTCTTCCGTGCTGCGCCGCCCATGCAAGGAGGGGGATAGATCGACGCGTCAAGAAATCGTTTCAGTTGCCATGACTCCAGTAGGCAATATGATTGTTGCTTGACTACAGTTTTGTGTCCCACCAGGTCGCCTATTTTGATTGTTTTATTTATTTTAAAAATCTCGCTACGCCAGTGATTTTAAGGTCTAACTCGGTTTCTGCACGGTGCTAACCCCGGGCTTGTCGGATTTTCTACTTGAAGAAGGAAGCCCCAATGCCTGTGCTAGATCCACTATGCCATTCAGTGTTGCAGGCCCTGACAAATCCTGTGATTGGTCTGTGTCAAAGTAATGGATACATATATTCGTAATAGTAGATCATTTCTTTTGTTATATGTGTTGTTTGATTGATTGACGGCGATGATTTGACATTACCCGCGCTTCTGATCTAACCCGTGAAGCAAAGGGAAAAATAATGGTTGAATTTCTTAATATGAGCCGTCTAGTAATCATTCAATCGTATTTAATGCATTTTCTCATTTTGTTCATGACATTGATATGGCAGTGATGATACAACCATTCAGCTTACAACGCCAGTTCTGCTTCTGATAATTCATGAAAGATAAAGCTGATTCATATCTGAGCCTTGATTTGTGTCATGTTCTGACAAACCTGTACTTAGGATCTTGCATTGTTTAATTAGTCCAAATCTGTGCCGAGTTTAACTATCCTTGCACTAGTTCTATCTGATTTGTGTTGAGGCTGAAAAACTTGGAGAGTGTGTGTTGTCATCAGCTTCGGCTCTGTACTGTGAGTTGGGAGTTAAATAACAGCACAAAATTGTTTACTTCTTTGAGCTTAAACAACATAGCCTTTTTTTTTTCTTGCAAAATAATGGTGCATTCTATGCAGCATAATGTTGCTTAGAAACCCTGAGGTGTTAAATAGCTTCAGAACATCTCTTAAAATTTTAGAGCTTGCCTAGGATTCCAAGCTTATGTTGTGCAGCTGTGGCATGAATCTGTAGCTCAGTTTCTTGTCCTGGTTCTGCTCTATTTTCTTTGTGGTTGCAATTGTTCATTTGAAATGATAGTGATGAAGGGCAACCTCTGTGGTAGTATTTGATGATCAAACCCTGTCTAAGCTCCAAGTACCAGTTTTAAACCTTTATTATTATTATTATTATTGTTGTTGTTGTTCTTTACTCCCTGCTTCTGGGAAGTTAGACTATTGAGTGGTGATGAGCAATTGTGTTTTGGACTAGAGTTTCTGATACTACTTGTGGTAGTTGAAGACCAAACCCTTGGCTGTCTGAACTCAAATCTAACACGTAGCAATATCTCTGTCATTTTAGATGTAGACTTTCCCCTTTTTTTCATTAAATGCGTCCATTACCAATTCTGGAGGATGATTCTGTTCCTTTTTGTATAATGGCTCGGACGCGAAATGCCATTCTAAATAGTTGTGTGGTTATATCCTGATTGGTGGCTTCGTTGTGCCAGTCCAATCCTGGAAAGGCTACATATATTCCTCACATGCAAAGCTGATAAATTTTCACGTTTTGGGGTATAAGCGATACAAAACTTTGAAATTGTGGTCTTCCTACCTGGTAGTTCCTGAAACTTTTTTTTGTTTGAGTGCTCTGTTAAGAGGTGTGGATGATGATAACAAAGTAAATTACAGTTATCCCTGTCTTATTCCTTCAAAGGGTGCTGAGCAAACTTTATTCTGACACAACTATGTATTTAAAGTAGTTTAAAGTACTTTCACCTGCATTTAATTTAAAATCAGAACAAAAGTTGATTGTTTGTTTGATTTTGTTGTTGGATCTTGGCCTTTGATGAGATGATTGTTGTAGAACAGGCAATTTAGCTAATTTGAAATGGTGGCGGTTGAATTGATATCTGTAATATTCAAGCTCAACAGACCAAATCACATGT
>JADLZK010005254.1:0-22009 GCA_015847255.1 Hyparrhenia diplandra | reverse complement strand
ATCCACAACTAGATACACATGGGTGTTCTTTTTTGCATGACAAGAATGATGTGTTTGAGCTTTTCAAGACATTTGTCAAGAGGGTTCAAAATGAATTTGAGACATCCATCAAGAAGATTAGGAGTGACAATGGAAGTGAATTCAAGAACACAAGAATTGAAGAGTTGTGTGATGAGCTTGGAATTGGACATCAATTCTCACCAGCCTACACTCTTCAATCCAATGGTGTAGTTGAGAGGAAAAATTGAACCTTGATTGAAATGGCAAGATCAATGCTTAGTGAGTACAATGTTAGCCATTCCTTTTGGGCCGAAGCTATCAACACGGCTTGCTATTGTAGCAACCGACTCTATTGTCATGGGATGCTTGGCAAGACACCATATGAGTTGCTAAATGGAAGAAAGCCAAACATTGGTTACTTTAGAGTCTTTGGATGCAAATGCTACATTCTCAAGAAAGGCACAAGATTGGGCAAGTTTGACAAGAAATGTGATGAAGGGTTCCTTGTTGGATATTCAACCACAAGCAAAGCATATAGAGTTTGGAACTTGGGTAGTGGCAAACTTGAAGAAGTTCATGATGTTGAATTTGATGAAACCCAATGGCTCTCAAAATGAAGTTGAAAATCATGATGATGTGAGTGGTTCCAACTTGGAGAATGCAATGAGAAACATGGATATTGGTGATATTCGGCCTAGGCAAGTTGTTGATGATGATGACACTCCATTGTCTACCACTACAATTGAGATCAATGCAAATGAAGCAAGCACTAGTGGTACTCAAGATGAAGATCAAGAGCAACAAGCTAGTCCAACTCCTCATCCTAGTCATCAAGTGCAAGTGATGCAACCTTCCAACATTGCAAGAGACCATCCTATTGATCAAATTGTCGGTGACATCAATAGTGGAGTGGTTACTAGAAGAAGATTAGCATCCTTTTGTGCTCACCATGCCTTTGTAGCACAAGAAGAACCGGAGAACATTGAAAATGCACTCAAGAAGGAAGATTGGATCAATGCAATGCATGAAGAGTTGAACAACTTCAAGAGAAATGATGTATGGGAATTGGTGGAAAGGCCAAAGGACTACAATGTGATAGGAACCAAGTGGGTCTTCAAGAACAAGCAAGATCAAGATGGAATTGTTGTGAGAAACAAGGCAAGGCTAGTAGCTCAAGGGTACACACAAGTAGAGGGTCTTGACTTTGGAGAGACCTATGCACCGGTTGCTAGACTTGAGGCAATTAGAATCTTGCTTGCTTATGCATGTGCTCATGACATCAAGCTCTATCAAATGGATGTGAAAAGTGCATTCTTGAATGGCTTCATCAATGAGTTGGTGTATGTGGAGCAACCACCGGGCTTTGATGATGACAAGTATCCCGACCATGTCTACAAGTTGAAGAAAGCATTGTATGGCTTGAAGCAAGCACCAAGAGCATGATATGAGAGGTTGAGAGATTTTCTCCTCTCTAAAGGGTTCAAGATGGGCAAGGTGGACACCACTCTCTTCACCAAGAAGATTGGCAAAGACTTGTTTGTGTTGCAAATATATGTTGATGACATTATCTTTGGGTCAACCAATCAAGAATTTTGTGAAGAGTTTGCAAAGATGATGGCCAATGAGTTTGAGATGTCAATGCTTGGAGAGCTCACATTCTTTCTTGGACTTCAAATCAAGCAATTGAAGAATGGCACATTCATTAGTCAAGGCAAGTACATCAAGGATATGATCAAGAAGTTTGATCTTCAAGATGCCAAGTCAATGTCCACACCTATGGCAACCAATGGAAGCTTAGACCCCGATCCAAGTGGCAACATGGTTGAACAAAAGAAGTATCGGTCCATGATTGGAAGTTTGCTCTATGCAACCGCATCAAGACCAGACATAGCATTTAGTGTGGGCATGTGTGCTAGATTTCAATCCGATCCAAGAGAAAGTCACCTCAAAGCTACAAAGAAAATTGTGAGGTACTTGAAGGGCACACAAGATGTTGGACTATGGTATCCAAAGGGATCCAAGTTTGATTTGATTGGATATTCGGATTCCGACTATGGAGGGTGCAAGATCAATAGAATGAGCACAAGTGGCACATGTCAATTCCTTGGGAGGTCACTAGTCTCATGGTCTTCAAAGAAGCAAAATAGTGTTGCCCTTTCAACCGCCGAAGCCGAATACATTAGTGCGGGAAGTTGTTGCACTCAATTGCTTTGGATGAGGTCAACATTGAAGGATTTTGGATTCCAATTTGACAAAGTCCCATTGTATTGTGACAATGAAAGTGCAAGAAAGATGACCCAAAATCCGGTTCAACATCCAAGAACAAAGCACATTGATATAAGGCACCACTTCATAAGAGATCATCAACAAAAGGGTGACATTTGTATCATGGGCATTGGCACCGAAGATCAACTAGCCGACATATTCACCAAGCCACTTGATGAGAAGAGATTTTGCATGCTAAAGGAAGAATTGAACATTATTGACTTCTCCAACTTGAGTTGATGCACCCCACTTATATGACATGCCTCTCCTTCGACAAACCCAAGGTAAAAGTTGGTTGACATGGCATTCATATATAGCTAAGGACGTGTTAGTGCATCTAGCCATCATGCATGCTTAATAGGCTCATTCATGGAAAATAAAATGATTTCAATGTATGTGTGGCACCACTATTGCTTTGAATGACTTTTATGAACTAGTGGTGGCATATGACATGTTTATGTGCTTGCAATCCTAGTGTCAACTCTAGAAAATGCGCTATTGATGTGTATTCTAACATGGTGCAAGATAACCCTTATGCATATGAGGTGTGAAAAAGCTTGTCCTTGGTTCAAACTTGAATACATGGAAAGGCAAGTGATCTAGATGAGACCACATGTGATACTTTGATTGACTTGATTTCTCTCATTTACACCTTTTTGGTGATTGTTGACAAAGGGGGAGAAATAAGTCACAAAGATGTTGGAAAGGATCACACAAATAGGGGGAGCAAGCTCATAGACTATTTGTGCATTTGTATGTGCATGATCATAATGAAATGTTACATTGGCAATTTAAATTCAATATACATGATTGCTTGGTGTATGCTAGTTTTTGAAAATTGATTGGTGTATTGACCAACTAGCATGCATAGGATGTATCTAGACAAAGCTCACATTTTAGCCTATAATGTTGATCTCATGGGGTATGTTGAGTTTTGATGATTGTCTAGTTACATGATGCTAAGGACTCCGATGGTTTCACGCTTCAAAGGTCCAAATTCTAGAACCTTAGCATCCCTTTTTGGTATTAGTATCTCTCCCCAAGATTTCTTTCTATACATATGTGCCAACTTGATCCAAACACATGGAAGCACATATGTAGGGGGAGCTACTACTACCAAAACCGAACCTTGAAATGTTTGTCCAACCCTTGATTCATGATCAAAATGTTATGGGCAAGCAATTCAAGTTCAATTGAATTTTATTTCAAATCTTTGTGAGTTTGGTTGTCATCAATTACCAAAAAGGGGGAGATTGAAATCTCTATGTTTGGTTTTGGAAATTGATGACACACGCTTGTGGACTAATCCTTTGCTCTAAGTGATGACTATGAGATAGGATTAGATGGATGACAAGAAGCATGATGATCATGAACATGGACGATGATGATGGACATGGTGGATCGTCAAGCTCGGTGATCGGCTTGAGAGGAACCCGAGAGATCAAGGCAAAGGTATCTTGATAGGGTTTTCTTTTCGGTGATCAAGACACGATAGAGCGTGTGATCACATTATAGGATAGATAGCCGACTATCAAGAGGGGATGCCGCGACAATCCTTTGGTGAAGTGCTTCTAGGTCCAATTGACTTGCATATGCATTTAGGATTGAGAGCACTAACTTCGTTCTTGTCTAACCGTTCGCGACATGCTAACACAAGTGCTCATGGGACACATTCGAAGTGTTGGCAACTCAAGACAAGATGCGAAACTTGGAAAGATGGAAAGACGTCGTCGCAACGATGAAGAGGAGCTTCGCAATCTGCGTCGGGCCGGACGGCCGCCCCAGCGCTGGCGCGCCCGGCGCGGTGCAAGTTCAAAATGGAGCGGCCGACGCGTCCGGCGGCGCGCGCGACGCGTCAAAACCGATCTGGCGTCGGCCAGACAACTGGAATCCGACAACGCCGTCAACGCCGCGCGCGGCGGGCGCTAGCGTCCGGGCGGTGCGCCGTCACGCGGTCGAAGAGGGTGTCGAGGACACCCCCCGACGGACGCAGCGCTGGCGGCGCCGGCGGCGGCGTTCTTGCAGCTGCCGCGCCTACCGTGCCGGGCGCTGGCGCGTGGCGAGCGCCGTCTTGCGATCCTAGTAAGGGTGTCGGGAGGGCACCCACCACCTGACGCAGGGCGCTGGCGCTGCCGGGCGCGTAGCGCTCTGGGCGCCGTGGTTTTGCCGGCGCTGGCGGCGTTGGCGTGGGCACACCGGCGTCCGGCGCGGGCGTCGCCCGAGCAAGTTTGGACCAACGGCTAGTTTTTGACTTGGGGTCTATATATACTAGCTTGGCCGGTCCATTTGTCTCTCTCTTGCACATTTCAACAGCCTAACTCATTTGTGAGCTTGTGAGACTCCTCTCCACTCATCCCCTCACTCTAACTTCGAATCTTGAGTGAGATTGAGAGTGATAGAAGTGCATTGCTTGATTGGTCTTGCATCTAGAGGCACTTCATCCTTGGAGAAGCTGCGGGATCTTGTTTCTCTTGGGAATTTGCCCGGTTCCCTAGCGGCTTGGAGCAAGAGGCGGTGTTGAGCTCAAGTGGAGCTTGTTTGAGGCCACACCGGTGGTAATTGTGAGGGGTCGTTCCTTACCCCGCGGGAGATTCGTGAAAGGAGCACTAGTGGATTGCTCGTGGCTTGTTGGACCCTCTCTTGTGATCGTTTGCTTGAGCTCCCATAGGGGATTTGGCACCGGCCATTAAGCTTAGCATACGTCAAGTGAGTGTGTCGCCACAACGGGGACTTAGCGTGCCGGCAAGCACGTGAACCTCGGTGAAAAATCATCGTGTCATTTTTCTTGCTCGTTGGAGATTTCTTGTACACGGTGATTGGCCACAACCTCGACTCGACAACGGTGGTATTGTATTCTAGCACCTCTTTGCATTACTTAGTAGTTTATCTTGCTAGGGTGCTTAGCTTGTTAGCTTGAGTGGCTAGTTTGTTTAGCTTAGCCTTGTTAGCTCCTAGTGGTAGAATTAGTTAGCTTTTCTTGTCCACCTAGGAGTAACCTAGCAACCTAGCTCTTGAGTGTGTTTAGAGATTATAGAAATTGCTAGAATTGCTAGGAGGCTTGCATAATTAGCTTGAAGCATTTGCTTATTCGCTACGCCGTCTTATTTACTAACCGCCTTGCTTAGTGTTGTTTGTAGAATTTTTAATAGGCTATTCACCCCCCCCTCTAGCCATTAAGACCTTTCACTGTGTATTATCTCAATCACACATATTAGTTCACCTAATGTTGACACTCAATTACCAAAAACCACAAGGGACCTTTCACCAGTCCATACCCAATACTATGTCATAGTATGGTATATCCAGCACTCTAGCAGTCATCTTGAAGGTGTGACCCTGAGTATGCCAAGAGAAATCCACCACTTCCTTGTCACTCTCTATCTGTTGACCATTGGCAATTGTGACAGTTACTGTCGTAGCTGGTGTCGTTGTACACTGCAAGTGCTTCACTGTGTTTGAACTGATGAATGTACAGGAGCTGCCTGAATCAATGAGGATTAATATGTCCTGATTGTTGACCAGACCCTTAAGCTTGATTGTTTTCTTGCCTTGAATACCCTCAGCAGCAGAGACAGATAATTTGAAAACTTCCTCATCACTATCTGTGTCAGAAGAAGAATCTGGTGTGACTTCAGGCTGCTCTTCTGGTGGAATGACATTGAGAAGCTCTTCTAAGGCATGTAAAGACAGTTTTTCTGGGCATTTGTGATTCCTGCCCCATTTTTCACCACACCTCATACATAACCCTTGGGCTCTTCTCTGTGCCCTGAGAGCTGCCAGATTATCATCCCATTGAGGTCTTGGGGCTTCAACATGTTGTGGAATGGGTCCCATGATTCCAGGATCTGGGTTAGGAGTACCCTTAGCCTGAAATTTGTTATTGAAGTCTCTGCCCCCTTTTCTGAAAAATTGCCTGGGTTGATTCTCCAATAGATTTGCCTGCATGAGAGCCAGTGATAAAGCAGCATCAACCGTTCTTGGTTTATGCAAGATAATTGCAGCTCTAATTTCTAGTTTTAAACCCTAAATGAACTTGGTAACAAAGAAAGTGTCATCTAGACCCTTGTTATGAACCAACACTTGATGCATGACTGTTTGGAACCTATCATGGTACTCCTGGACCTCATTGGTTTGCCTAATATGCAGCAATTCATTCATGGAGTTCATGTACAAATCCTTACCAAACTTAGACTCTATAGCAACACATAACTCAGGCCATGAACTAATTGGGTGTTGGGCTTCATAAGTCTGTAACCACAGCTCAGCACCACCATGAAAGTGTATAGTGGCAATCTGACCAAACATGGTAAGGGACATGATACATGTGAAAGTACTTTTCACACTTTTCCTTCCAAGCCTTTGGGTTCGAACCATCGAACTTGGGGAACACAGCCTTAGGTAATCTAAACTCTCTATGATGCTGGTACTGATGAGTGGACTGCATGTAACCATAGTTGGGTTCATTCAAATCTAGGATGATAGGATTAGGGTGAACCGAGTACTGACCATTGGTCAGGGGTGGTGGGTTTTGGTTGATACCCTGTACCAACCCCTGAGTTGATGGATCCACGCCGTGGCCCGTGGCCCGCCCCGCTTCCTCGCGCGTAGGGGCCGTCGATGGAGGTTGAGGCAGATGTGCCTCCATCCTCTCCACACGCGATGTGAGATCCTTCACGTCCTTGTCGAGAGCCGTTGATGATTCGCCGGCCTTCTCGATCAGGGTGAGCATGGTCTTCAGTTGGTCGGCGAGCGACGCCAAGGTGACCTCCGCCGAACCCATCCGTGCCGTCAAGGTAGGTTTGGGCGCCAGTGGATCTGGATTGGTGTTTGGTGGTGATTGGGGAGGCTAGTGAGGTTGGTGGTGAGGTGGATTGATTGGATCGGACGCTATGGCGGTGCGGCGGCGGGGATTGTTGAGATGGAGATGGGGAGTTGGCGGCTGGTGGCGGCGAAACGACGTGGTAGGGAAGATGGAGTGGCTTGCGCGGACTGTGACTGGCGTCTGATACCAGATGTGACGAGCCTGGGACGAGAGGGGGTTGCCGGCGAGCACGAACAGCGGCGAGAGCGATCGGAGTCGCCTCAAAGCACGGGAAGGGAGGTAGGAGAAGCAAGGTAAGGGAAATTGTTATTGTCTTCGATGCCGACCGCCCGTCCACCCTCACGGCATGTTTATTGATTTCAGATACATGGGCCTTGGCCCAGACGCTCCCAACGGCCCAAACAATGGCTCGAGGCTCAAAACGCTAAACAAGGTTCAAATGACTCAAAGAAGATAACGGCCAAGTAAGCAGCATATGCAGTGCGTGATAGTTTATTATCCTAATCCGTGTATGTGTATTTGTATTCATTCAAAAGTTTAATGGTGAATACAACAAATAACAAAGTTGGGGCATCAGGTGGTTAAACCATAAACCATCCACCGAACAGACCAAATAACAAAGAAGGCAGTAGCAGTAGAAGGAAAAATGGTTAAACCATCCAAACCGGACAGACCAAACCAAACCAATGGATGGAAAAGTCAGCCACCAGCCCATGATACCCGGACCAGCCCAAACCAATTCATGCTCACGTGGGTTGAGTCCAAAAACCAGCCAAACCTGACCAGCCCATGAACAGGCTGACACTATGCATGAATCTACCGATTTAAAAATGTTGACCAACAATTTTCAACATTTTAAGTACATGTTGACCAATATTTTTCAACAATTTTTGGACTCCAACATTTTTCAAGAAATGTTGGACCAGCATTTTTTAACATCTTTCAGGAAATGTTGATCAACATTTTTTTTGAAACAACATTTTTCACAATTCTTGTCAACACTTTTTCACTTTTTTTTTGAAAAATATTGGATCAATATTTTTCAACAAAGTTGGAATAACATTTCTCAACCAACATTTCCAAAAATTTTCAAAAAATGTTGACCCAACGTTTTTTCGAAAATGGTAGACCAACATTTTCAAAAAATGTTGAACCAACATTTCAATATTTTTCAAAACGTGTTGAGCCAACATTTTTGGGACCAACAATTTTTAGACCAACATTTTGGAGCTTCTTCTCCGGCGGGCCGGCCGGGCCGGGCGTGGCGGCGCGGGCGAGGCGCGGCCGGAGGCGCGGGGCAGCCCGGCCGCACAAATGGCAAGCGTGGCAAGACGGCGCGCGCGGCGCGGCGTGGCGTCGGCAAAGAAGGCGGCGTGCGGTTGGCGCGACATGACGGCGCCGACCGGCGGCGGGCGCCGCGGCGCGACGCCGGCCGATAGGCGTGTGGGCGCGTGGCACGCGTGCAGGAGGAGGGCGGCGGCAGGAAGCGGATGGAAGAAGGTGGAGGCTAGGGTTAGTTTTTGTTGGGCTACGTGGGCTATTATTTGGGCTTCTAGTTGGATATAGTTGCATATGAAAAAAAATCTTGGAAAAAGTCCACATTACCTCCCCCAACTATCACATAAGTTCACTTTTCCTCCCTCAACTTCAAAACCGGACATATCACCTCCCTCAACTTTTCAAACCATGCATTTTACCTCCCTCGAGCGGTTTTGAAGGCGGTTTGCTACAAGAACCACGGGTTTGCTAAGGTACCAGTGCCTTTGCTTTCCTTTTTAAAAAAATTCTATTTGAATCTTTGAAAAATCATAGTAAATCATAGAAAAATCATAAAATAAAAAAATCTAGTTTTGTTGGACTCACAGGCTGGCTCTAGAGCAAGGAGATTGGATATTCCCCGGGTCTGGCCTCCACATGAGAAACTCAAGTTTTACCAAAACCACAATACTATTTAGGTTTGGTTGAATCCATCAAACACAAAGCGATTGAAAATTCCAAATGGACGAATCCCAATGATGGAATCGAGACCTTTTAGTCTGGTCATCAACACCAGAATTTGGTTGCCCAGAATTAGCTAAGCTCATCCAAGTGTATTAGCATACAAGACTACCACCAGCCTTTAGCTCCTTGTCCTAATAATTCGACCTCAGGGAGTGGTGAGACAGGAAGTCCAAATAGGTTTCAGCTCACCCTTGAATCATAAGCATAAAGGATTGATTGGGATGGTTTTAATAGAAAAGATCATAAAGTCTAAAAATAAGGTTCTCTACAGATATGAACACTAAAAAACCATTTTAAAAATAAGGTTAATCAATTTCTTAGCCATGGATGCATAAATCATCTTATTATCTTGCATGATCAATACACAACAAATAATAAGGGCACAAAAGGAGAAAATGGTTTGCTCCATTACTACCACTTCCCAGTTATTTTATATTTTAGTTCAACAAAATTCTAATTATTTTGTTCCCAATGAAAGTATTTTAATTAATTAACCTACTTATTGAACATATGTGACAAAAACTTTGTACTAAAATACATATCATATTATATATTCACATCCAAGTATCCAATCTAAACTCATGTCCATCCTCTAACAAAAACTACATTTTCTATTTTATGATTTTTTAAGTCCTTAAATTTTGTATCTGTTCTCATTTACTATGATTTTTATCAAAGATTCAGCCAAATAAATAAAAAAGAAAAAAAGAAGTTGCAAAAAAAAATTTTAATTAATTTATATTCTAAAGCATATCATATTATATATTCACTTGTAGATCTACTCATGTGGAGTCCTACAAAACTAGATTTTTCAAAGATTTTTAAAAAGAAAAAGACAAAACCTTTTTTCTATGATTTACTATTCACGATTTTTCAAAGATTCAACCTAATTTTTCAATTTTTCTATGATTTACTACGATTTTTCAAAGATTCAACCGAATTAAAAGAAAAAGACAAAGGCACTGGTACTGGTACTGTAGGCGGTTACTGTAGCAAACCGCCTTCAAAACCGCTCGAGGGAGGTAAAATGCATGGTTTGAAAAGTTGAGGGGGGTGATTTGTCCGGTTTTGGAGTTGAGGGAGGAAAAGTGAACTTCTGTGATAGTTGGGGGAGGGAATGTGACTTTTTCCGAAAAATCTTCCGGAAGATATATAGGATTCCCTCTTGGATTCTTGGTTGACCGCGGCCCAACCCACGAACTAGGTTCATATACCGGCCTAGAAAAAAAAATATCATTCGATTCACCTCAGCTCTTGTTGGTTTTTGGCCCCAAATCCTCCCAATCCTCCACACCCCCGCCGGATGCAGAGATCCTATCTAGCTTCCAGAATTCTTTATCTCTACGTCACTCTTAATGTTTAAGATTCGTGCACACAATAATATTCATTGGATATTCTCATTCAACCCTAACTCCTCCTTCCCTGCCACAACACTGGTGCCGTCCTTACTGTCGGTGTTTGTACCCTCGGCCTACCAAGGGGGTGCCCGAGGTAGTTATTTGTGCGGTGGGGCTCGCCGAGACCAAGAACTCGAAGGAGAAACACGAGGCACACAATTTAGACAGGTTTGGGCAGCGATATGCATAATACCCCGCATAATACCCTACGTCTTGTATGTTGCGTAGCTGAGAAAACCTGTCAAGATGGGTTTAGAGAGAAATAAAATTAGATTTGTTCAATTTGTATTCCTTACGCACCTGGTTGCTCATTTAATAACAAATCTGATTGCAACAAAATAGTATGACGTGTTGGAGATATTCTAGCGGCACATGGCCTAAAGTTTTTTGCGAATGATATGGCAATAAACATTTAAGAGAAATGATCTGTAATTCGTAAAATGTGCCTTACAAATGCAAATCTCTTTAGTTTTACCCCATTCCGGTATAGAATGAATTTTCTATCCTCCAATTGTAACGCTTGCTTTCCTTTGGCGGATGCTTCTCCTTCCGTAAAAATCGCATCTGTGCATATACGTAAGGAATAAGAAAATCAAAAAAGGGAAAGATTCCTGGACAAAACCCGGACTGAAGACCGTTTTAAAAAAAACCGGACTGAAGAGAGATCGTGCGGGCTGCGGGAAAAACCGGAACCGGGGTAGCACGGAGGCGGGCGCGCGGGCGCGGGACAACGGCGTGCGTCGGAGGCAGGCTTCCATACCCACTCTCGAACACGAATAGTTCAGTTCAAATAAAAATGACATGAATGGATAAAACGAAATAGGAAACAGATAACTGATTTGGCAAAGGAACACAGTTCCAGATTTGGCCTGCAACTACATTACCCCTTCACTCATATATGCATATATAGGTATACAGTGTCCACCAGCAGCACCAGCAACAAGGGTGGTTAGCAGCAGGGACAACAAACAACAATATTGGTACATGCAGCTCTCTGCATATTTCACCAGGTCTCTCGGGGGAGGCAGACGTGTCGCCAGACCTGCAGAGGGAAGTTGATCATATCAGATCAGGCAGGTATGAGACTGGGTGGTGAATGCCGGGATATGGAATGGTGTCTAAAAAGCAAAACAGGACGTGTGTACCAAGTTCATAAGCTTTTGCAGCCACGGCTGCAGCAATGCGCGCAGAGATCTTTCTAATGTTGGTGAAGGTTGGGAAGATCGATCCCTTGTCAAAGTTCTCCTGTGTGGCCTGATCAGCTAGTGCTTCCGCTGTTATGCATGAAACATGAGATTGAATTCTTCAAAAAAGAAACATGAGATTGATCTGTAGTCTCATCAAGGTATGAAAAACATTTTTTTATGCCCAACGGTTTCCATTTGGATCTACTTACAGGCGGCAAGAAGCATGTCCTCGTGGACACGGATGGCTCCAGAAATAACAAGACCCAGGCCGAATCCAGGGAAAATGTAGGCATTGTTCGCCTGTTGTAAATATCACAGTTGATTTAGCAATAAACAACTTGTGTTTTGTGTGTGTTTACACCGGCAAGATTGCATTGCCTAGTAGGATTTAATATTAAAAACAAGTTCTACCTGCCCAGGTACAAAAATCTTCCCATCATACTCCACAGGGTCAAATGGACTGCCACTAGCAAATATTGCACGACCCTGAACATAGAGTGTAAATAAAGAGATATGAGTTGCAAACTACAGGGTACAGACCCCACAAGTTTCTTTCTAGAAATCAGCCACTTCTTTTTTTTAATCCAATTAGATCACATTTTCATAAACAGGAAACTGAGCACGGATAATCTTCTAGTGATGGCTACTTTTAAAATGGTAGTCAGAAAATGCCAAATGTTTTGACTCCAGTGGACCAATTTGCAGATCAAACTCTGCAAAAGATGATTAGACGGCTCACCTGAGTCCAGTGATATGCTTCTTCAGCAGTACATTCAGAATGTGAGGTTGGATTTGACAGTGAAAAGATGATAGGCCTCTGCATTTATAATTAGGCATATCAGAGGTTTAGCTTTCCATCCTCACAATATACCACCAACAATGTCACAAAACAGAAAAAAAAAAGTTACATCATTGAAGGAAGCCATTGCCTCAACAACTTCTTTTGTAAATGCTCTTCCAACTCCAGATGTCCCAATCAGAACTGTAGGTTTGATGGACTGGAGGATATGACGAAAGGTTAGTAAATTCTTTTCTTTGAAAACAGCACAAACAGAACAACTTTAAGTGAAGGCAGCAGCTACTAATGAACTGAAGTACAATATTAAATCTACATGAGCGTGACTACCTGAACAGCATCATACAACGTTGTCAAGGGCTCATGCTCATGTGCCCAAGGTTCTTTGAATGACTGAAGGGAGTTTTTCCTAGAGTCAACAATCAAACCCCTGTATACAGAATATTGTGTTAGGACGTCAGATAAACAGGTGAGCAAACATTGTACTAGAAACAGCACATTTTCCTTTGGTTACACACCTTTGAGTCCACCAGCCAAACCTTCTTGCGGCACTCTTCAATTGGAGCCTTCGTCTATAAATCGATCCGGCCAGTACATGTTAGTAAGAACTACGACAATGGAAACCCCACACATTCAGATACTAGAACTATGTAGCTAGTTACCTGTTTTGAAATCTCAAGAGCAATGAGTTCTGCAATACCAGTTCCAGCCTGAAATCAAATACATTATCAGAATCTTATTGATGAGTCTACATTCCTCGACAAAATACAATATTACTAATGGTCACAAACCCATTTCAAAAGATACTAGTACATAGTATGCTTCGACAGTTGGATGACAAAGAAAAATAACAGTTCACCAGATGTTTTAACTAACCTCCCCAGCACCAAGGAATAAGTAAGTTTGCTCTGCCAGGGTCCCACCAACCTCCTTGAGTGCTGCTAACACACCTGCAAGGACCACTGATGCTGTGCCCTGCAAACATTCATATTTCCAAATTGGTACCAATCACAAAAGGCAATAAACTGAAGGATGATGATCTCAATTCATTAAGGTGCCCCCCCTGGTATCAGTAAAAAAAATACCATGGGTGGTTCCATTTACCTGGATATCATCATTGAAAACAAGATGGTTCTTTCTATATTTTGCAAGCAAATCAAAGGCATTATGGTTGGCGAAGTCCTCGAACTGTCCAAAGTTTTCAGTGTTACATTTTGGGATAAAGAGTAAATTGATCCGGCATAGGAAAATTACAACGACTCACCTGAATGAGGACTTTCTCACCGTAGATTTGCTTAACAGCAGCCATGAACTCTTCCATAAGCTCATGATACTCCTGCCATTAAGGAAAATGCACAGATAAGATCTCAAGTGTCACATATTTTGCAAATTCCAAACTGCCAGTAATCTCAACACTACATACATTTTTGCCGGAGTCCAATGTAAAACTCATCATTAAGCAGTTTCTCATTATTTGTGCCAACATCAATTGTGATAGGCAAACACTGCAGCATAATTTAGAATTCGCCAATTGAGATAACTAGTTGTTTGTTGGTACCAAACATACAGTACAATTACAAGAGATGCAGCAAAAAGGGCACAGATATGATCGCTTACAGCTGATGGACGAACTCCTCCAAGAGCAGTGTATAGAGCAAGTTTGCCTACAGGAATTCCCGTTCCCTATAGAAGGATTCAGTATAATATAAGCAAAGGCCCACAAGTGATAAGCAACTAATGAGACAATCATACCTGACAACCCAAATCTCCAAGTCCCAAGATTCGCTCACCATCAGTAACACAGATAACTTCAATGTTCCTATGTGGCCAGTTCCTTAGAACTTCTAGGACCTTCCCCCTGGAATGCACCTCGTGGTCAGTCCAGATCAAACAGGTAGATGATAGACCGCTATATATATATATATATTATTGTAAATTTCAAGCAATATAGGCACACATACTTGTCCCTCAGGCTGACATACAGACCCTGTGGTTGTCGAAAGATGGACCCATACTTTTGGCAGGCCTCACCTACAGTTGGTGTGTAAACCACAGGAAGCAGCTCCTCCACATTATCAATTAAAAGCTTGTAGAAAAGCCTTTCATTCCTCTCCTGAAAACAGAAGGTGAGCACGCTGATGCAACCAACCATTCATTCTAACTGAACATCTCCAATCAATTATGCTGGCCGTCGCAAGCTTTCATATGAGTAGAAAGGATAAACTGGGGTTACCTGCAGGTCCACCATGGCCATATAGCGCTGCAAAGGGACCTGGTACTGCCGCAGGTTGTGCATGATCTTCTTAACCTACATATATATACATTAAAGTGATCTTCAGTAAAAAGAAGAAGAAAGGTCAGCATAACAACAGATACTGTTCTAGCCAGTATTGTGCTCCATACTTGGAGTCCCTGGGGCACAACTGCAGGAGGGAGCAGCCCACGCAAGTGGTGTGCATCCCTCTCCTTCTCCGTGAAAGCAAGACCCTTGTTGTGATGTGGATCCCTCAAGAGTGTGTTAGCGCTGATGTAGAAAGAAGACACATCAGCATATTTTTCAATCAAGTTCAGGAAACTTTTTGTTGTAAAGAATTATGATCGTAGATTCAAAGAGAAGCTTTGCAACCAGCGGTGAACATTCCAGAGCCCAGATATTTTCTTTCTTTCTTTCGGTGACATGGTCATATTGATGCACGGCGAAGGTTATCATTCACAGTAGATTATACATGACAAATTTAATTTGGTAATATATTACCATAATATGGTTGCAACTTAGCATCAATTTCCATCATACTTCACTGTTGAAGGGGTAGTGGAAGAAACCATGCAAATTCGTATTGCTGTGGGCCAGCTTAGAATATACTTTTGCATGAAACAGAAAAACCCCAAAGAAAAGTAGACAATTCCCAGCTTTGCTCAACAACTCTGGACCTAACTCAGCATGAGTTCATCTGAGACTCCAACCCCTATTCAGAATTCTACAACAACGCCAAAATCATTCCGAATTCAAAATTCTACAACACGGCCAAAAAACATTCCGAAAATGAAACTTGCCAGAAACTCCCATGTGACATATGGTGATTTAACAAATCTAGATCATATCAGGCCGGAGCTTCTTAGTTAAGCTGAACCACGTTTCGAGAAATTATTATTGAAACTATTATATATAAAATAAAAGGCAAACTAAATGGTAAAGTTGCCTTCGGAGCAGGTAGTCAAGCACGGATGCTACAATTTTTATATAAGAACAAGCAAATTAGAATTGACTAGACGCAAGCAAGCAATAGTGAATTGGAACCAATAGTGATCACACAAAATGATAGTTAAAACAAAAAGGAAACAGATAACATGAACACAGTTCCAGATTTGGTGTTCCGACTAGAACTACCACACCCCTTCACTTATTTCTGAATTCTGAGTGCGGAGTACCATTAAAACATTGACCTCCAGGTGACCTTCACTTCAACTTGATCTCCGTTAACTTCTCTTTCTTGACTCCCAACTCTATGCGTGAACTTTAAACCAGTGAATTTCAAATTCGTCTCCTCTTCTTGATTGTCAGAGATTGCGATTACCGTGAGGTCCACCTCGATGTAGAGTTCACGCTGGCAACGATATGACAAAGCAATCACGGAAGGAGTCAACGGAAGAATCCACGAGGAGCCAGAGGGAACAGACAAGCTCCTTCCTCGTTCACAGCTGAAGAGGTGGACAATTTTGTTGCCATAGTCAGGGCTGCTCGCCTTGATCTTACCACACACGACACGGCTTCTAATATAATCGAGGTCCTTGAGCTTCAACCTGACCTCAACCGCGGCCTGAATGGCGTTAGGTATCACTAAGTACGTGACCTCCAACATGCGGCCAAGGCCTCCACAGATTGTTTCTGTGTATTCCTCAGGTTCTATGCCAAAATCTTGAGCAGAAACATCCCATTGCACTCTGATGCAATCACCAACGCTACCAGACCCATCATTGTCGACTGCAGTAGTGGAAGGGTAAACCTCCAAGCCAAATAAGCCAAAAGCCATGAGGATATGACGGGGTCCAGTGGGGATCAAATCAACCATTCCTCCCTGATGGGCAAGCATGAATGTGCAGGGTTTTAATTAATTATATATAAGGTACTCCCTCCGAGTTGCACATCATTTTTGCTATGTATCTAGATAGAATGTATAGGGAAAAGTCCAATTTACTCTCTCCAAGTATAATGAAAGTTTGGATAACCCCCTAAAGTATTTCTTGGTTCGGTTTACCCTCTAAACTATGACATTTGGTTCAATTTATCCCTTAACACAATTTGTCTTTTTTGTTTCTCCATACACAAGTGGACTTAGTGGAGTTTTAAGTTCAAATTTTCCAAGTTTATAGCAGACAATATAATATATTTTTAAAAAATATAGCATGATTTTTCATCACTATATGTACAGGGATATTTAATTGTAAAATTTATAATCAATATACAAAATCATATAAATTTAATGATGAAAACTTCGTGAAAAATATTTTTTATATAGACTATGATGTCCACTACCATCCTGCAAAGTTTCAAATCAAAATTCAACTTGTGCATGAAGAAACAAAAAGATAAAGGGTAAATTGAACCAAATGTCATAGTTTAGGGGCTAAATTGAACCAAGAAATAGTTTAAAGGGTTATCCAAACTTTCATTGTACTTGAGGGGAGTAATTTGGACTTTTTCCTTAAAATACCAAAGATAGATTTAAGTAGTTAGTATATACCTCTCGTACTTCCCCTCGCTGCCTGTAGATACGCCGGATCATTTGCCAATCGCGGCCGTTGATAGCGCGGATAGGGAAGTTTGCACGAAGGGCCAGCAACTGCAACGCGCGTGGTCCACAGCCACCAACGCTGTCATCCGAGGCCGCTCCACGATCATCATGAACACCATCGTGATTCTCTGCGGCAAGATCTTTGGACATCGTCTCCTACATAATAACAGATAAAATAAATAGGGAATAAATCGGTCCATTAGCGATTGTAAGCTAACACCCTTGAGGCCTCTTTTGGCACCAGGGGAGCAGAACTCACGCGATACGCTACCCACGTGGGGATTGGGTGATTCCCTACCCTCCACCCGATCCCCACCCTAGCACGGTGCTGAAATCCAGTCAACCCCGTCAGCCATTTGGAAGCACGGTGATTATATTATTAGCTACGAATTGGCTTGCTGCTGCAGTTCTTGTTGCACTGATCCGTGGGAGGGCACAAAGGAAACGAGCTCCAAAATTTAAGAAAATACTTGTGAAGTCTATGTCTAAAAAAAATAGGAAATGAGCAAGGAGAAACCATTTTCATCTGTAAAAATTCAAAAAAAAAAATGTATGCAAGGTGCAGCAACGATTGGAACATTATAGAAAAAAAATCTGATGTAATCAAGATCATTCTTCGCCAGAAAAATTAAAAGCAGCTCATTCTTCACCAAATCACATAGCTAAGCAAGAAAGGTGTGCCCATCAGCATATTCAACTAGGTAGCTTTCACATGCATACAAATCTAGGAAACAAACCATTCTGTTCTCAAGATTTCCAAATAAACAAAAATATTGCCAGCATCCCATTAGTGTCGAAGAATGGATCACACTTGGGCTTGCACTTGAAACGAAACTGCACTTTCACTTCTATTCATGCAATCAAGCAAGTATTCATACTTTTAATCAGTACACTTGCCTAGGACTGATTTGCATAACAGTGACTGAATAAGCAAAAATATACTATATATTGTATGAGTTGTTAATAAAGAAAGCAAGTACTCATCACAAACTTTCAACAGAACAGTATAAGCTGAATGGTACCACTAGCAGTACCATTCAGTTAGCATTCAGCTAGGAATATACCTTTTCAATTCAACTAGACAATATCTAAACCAATATCCACTAGCATTCAGTTTGCATTTTCAACACAAAGGACTGACTATCTTCACAAAATTGCTCAATGCTTAATAAAACTTATTAACTGTCTGTTGCTGCAAGATAAGGATAAATTCATATGCACGCAAACTCTCTAAAAAATAGTGACTATATGTGCTACTGAACTACTGCTCCTATCAACACATATGCACGCAAATTGTTGTATAGTTTCTACCTCATTGATCCTAGATGATAGGCTAATCATTGACATATAGGAGTATATTAAGCTTGACACCAAATATTATAGGATAAGGAACACGACACTCTTCAACTGTTAAATTTGTCTTATTGACTGAGATCTTGAACTGCTAGACTGCTATTATTCATTGTTGCTACAAATTACATTACCACCATAACAACTAATTATGTCTGGACACCATGGCAGTGGAGCTCGGAAGCCGGATCGGGGGAGGGCCGCTTGCGCCCTGCCGGCTTCCGCTTCGTCCCGACCGGCCTCGGCTGGGTTCTGCTTTCGCGCATCGGCGGCAGGGATCGAGATGATCTCCACCGGCACGCCACCACACCACACACCTCATCCGCCTTCATCTGCCCGTGTTCGCAAATTGACGGCGGGCGGCACATCGGGCCTGCGTAGTTGCGTTATGGGGAAGATGGCAGCGCACTGTGGTGGGGTGGATCCGAGCGGACAGAGAGGATCGTGGATTTGATCGGAGACGCTAATGGGACCGAGCGGAAGGATGGACATTCTCACAGTATATGAGAAACTTCAACCACTCACGGAAAAAATTTCAATGAACTTAACAGCTCGGAGATACTAAATTTGTACTGCTTTTCATCACAAATTCCTAGAAGGCACCTTTCTTTTTCCAAATACAAAGGGCTAAAACTTTTTAACTGTCTGTTGTATGATGATGCACTAGAAGTGTTATTTTCCTAGCTTCTCATGCTTGTTATTTTTTGCTTTTCACTGTTTACTTGTACAGGTTTGTGTTTCTTGTACAGCTTCTTTTCTTTTTATTAATAAAATCATACAGTGGGGAACCCTGATGTACTATCTTGAATTCAGTGAGCAACAGCTAACAGAAAACAGAGAAGGAAACATAGAGTTGAGCACACTCACATATTCTAGATTGAATTTATATTTATGACATGATCAAGCTAGTTTATGCTACACACTGCTCAATATATCTATGTGCTAAGCCAATAACTAGTCTCAACTTTCAAGAAAGAAAATGTGACACTGAGCATAGAAAAAATCCAAGTGGTAAATTTGTGAAGCTTCTTGCTTCAAAAAGAAAAATCTGAAGGTTCTCAGATTTTACTACTCTCGACTTTTGAAACTGAATTAAATCATCGCTTAGAAAGCAAAGTAGGAAGAGAACGCCTATTAATATTAACAAGGTGTCCAGATTCTAGGAAGGCATAAGTACTAGCAGGGGAACTTTACACATTCCATCGTGGCACAAAGATAGCCAATTAGGAAGAGAACGCCTATTAATATTAATATTGACTGAGATTTTGAGCTGCTAGCCTGCTACTATTGGTGGATGAACAAATAGGCAACCACATCGAGATGGGGAGATGCGGAGACGGGGAGAAGGGAAGAGCTGAGAAGAGGAGATCCGCACTTCGAGACATAGAGGCCGGCAGGGACTGAGGCCGCCGCCCGCTGCCGCGGTGTATTGAAACCCTAACCGGCTCAGGAGAAGGGGAAGGAGGAAGGGACGAGGCCGAGGAGGACGGGAGGAGGCGGAGAACATACCTGTTTCAAGCGCGAGCGGTGGCGGTGGCGGTGCCGTCGCCGAGAGACCTGGCGGCGAGTCGGGAGCGGCGGTGGAGTCGCGTGCAGCTGAACAGGTTCGGTACTCGCGAAGTAGGAGGGGGCCCAGCAAAGATAGTTTTTTTTTTATGAGAAGAGCCCAGCAAAGATAGATGAGATTTCTCGATCGCCATGATCACGGGGGATTAGGCAGGCCCAGGTGGGCATAGATAGCATGATGGGCCGACCCAAGAAAGAGAGGGAGAGAGTCACAGATGCACACAGCCACAGGTTAATTAGTTTGTACGCCATAAACGGCTTGGCTTGACGAGAATGGGTCGATCGATCAAGCACATTGATATCATTCAGTCCACCCCCACTTAGTACAACCAACAGATCCATGCATCAGATGCAGAGACGACAGGCAACCCGTGCGACCGAATTCAACGATATGCATGATCGTTGCACGTCGTCGTGTCCCTCATCTCTTGGCCTCCTTGCAAATCAGTTAGCTGCAGGCGGGGCGGGCGCTTCTTCGCTTGTGACGGTGGCAGCGATCTGTTCGCCGTCGTCGGTGGTGGTCTTCTCCTCCGCCGATGGCGGCGGTGCTGGGACGACGGCCGCCTCCTCCGCCTTGTGCTCATCGACCGCCGGTTTGGCCTCCACGGGCTCCGTGGTGTTCTGCATCTGCCCGGCTGATTCCCCTGCAAAATTAACCGCATACGTAGGGGAAACATAGACATGTTTCAGTTTCTCACTTTATTTGTAAAATCAGAAATTGAAATGGTCGCGCATAAGGAAAATTCTTATCGATCTCACCATCCTCATTTGTTGGAGCAGCAGGCGACGTGGCCTTGTGCTCCTCCTGTTCCTGTTCGATGATGTTTTCGCTCTCAACCGTCGCCTTCTCCTCCCCGTCGTCTTGCAGTTTGAGTTTGAGTGGTGCTAACTCCTTGGCCTCTGCCTCAACCTCGGGGGCCTCCGCCTCCACAGTGGCCTCGTCGGCCATGGTGGATTCAGCTTCGGTATGGAATGATTTTTCTTACGGGTCCTCCTCCCATCCGCCATACTGCCACCTTGTTCTCCTCCTCCCACAGGTTCTGTCTCCATGGCCATGGCGATGTTAGATTTGCTTTTGTGCACATATATTGACCTAATATTTATCAAATATTTGAATTTATAAAGCATTTCATATGTCATACTCGGGTATGTTCAACGTCGTCGGCGGCGATGGCGACATCCTTATTAAGGACCGCCACCTCTTCCTCCTCCTCTTTCTTAGCCTCCCCTTCCACCCGCCCATCATGAGATCGGCATCCTCCTCCGGCCACTACCACCTTGCTTCTCGAGGACATGACCACGATGGACATCCCGCTTTGCCACCTCTTCCGAGTCCACGGAGGCAAGCTTCTCGGCGTCGGCGTCGGGCGGCGGACGTCACCACCTCAGCGGCCGCGTCGCCTTGGGCTCGCCGCCGCCTTTGCCGCCGCATCATCCTTCACGACGTCCTTGACGGCGACGCTGGTAGTGTTGTTGCCGGACGGCGGCGGCGTTGAGGAGGTGTGGTTTGCGCCGGTGGTGGAGACGACGGAGGATTTCCTCCGGAGGAGCTTGCCGGCGCTAGTGGTGTTGCCGGTGGCCACGGCCTCCTTGGGAGCCACCGCAACCCATGGCTGCCGGCGCTGGTGACGCCGACGGCGACGTCACGCGAAGGTGGACGAGAGAGAGCGAGATTGGTAAGCAAGTGCCTGTATTTGATATTCATCACCAAGACAAACTGACAAAATATAGTAATGGATTGGTAAAGGGGTAAGAAATAGAATTAAACATGTCAGAAGTTAAGAACTGTTGATTGGTAACCAAGTGCCTGTATTTGATATTCATCACCAAGA
>JADLZK010005253.1:0-42559 GCA_015847255.1 Hyparrhenia diplandra | reverse complement strand
TGTACTATATGCCATAAAGAAAAAAGTTTTGACTTGCGACAAGCCTAAATGCACTTGTATTCTTGTATTTACAACTGAGTAAAATGTGTAGGCAGTCCCACACATTTGTTAAGTGTCATCCACATCTATAGAACTCTCAAAAATGCAAACTCTTTTTTTTAAGTCCCGGGCTTGTCCTATGGTGCTATCTAGGTTCTAACTATTCAAAATATCAAAATATGACTTTTCAGATCGATCGACAAATTTATCAAAGGGTGTTATCTATAATGTAGGTTCATACGCTTTTTTTTTGAATCATCAACGGGGAAGAGCTCCCCCACCTGATTTTATTGATTATAGCTCTTTAGTTTTTACACATGATTACAAGCCGTTTGTAGGGTGGTAAGGGTTACAAACATGAATTACATAGATTACATAGGATCGGAGGTCGAGGACCCCAAGTCTAGAACCTTTTAGCCATTCTTCTATGACCTTCTTTGATTTCTTGGGCATTCTTGCACGCCATTGTTGGGTTTCAGATTTGCATAGTAGCATGAGCGTTCTTGGATAGTCGTTCATACATATTGTGACCTACTCTGGTTCCTCAATGCGGCAAGCCTTGGAAGATCCCCATGGCTTAGGTCTTAACTAGTGATCGAGTCTCAAACAATAGTAGGGTCGATAAGTCAGTCTTTCAAACATTATCTCTAGTCGGAGTTTAGTTGTAGAGGACATTATTATACAAAATGTGTAGGCCAAAATGAGGATATACAATACTGTTCACCACAAGTTTTATATTGACAAGAATGATCAGGAGTTTTGGACTACTTTATAATTTTCCTTTTATTTGGAGTCCTGTTTGTAAAGGGGACGGTGTAATGCGCTAAGATCAATACAGTTTCCTTCTCAAAAAAAAAGTTTTATATTGACAAGACAATGTAAAACGTGCCACAAAAAAAAAAACAATGTCAAAATGAGAGGTACAAACAGCAATAGCACAGGGTAGCCAGCCAGCCACCTCAACGGTCAGGTATTGAAAGGGTGGCACAAAGACAACGCATTCTTGAACAGAGGTAGTAGGAGGCCAGTGCAATCACGCAACCGCATTATTGCATATTTTCACGGAGATCGAATGATCTGCCATATATCGAACGTACTGCTACTGTGACCTGCATTGCAGAAAAATATTCTGGCTCGGTCGCCAGACGCCACACGTAGTAGACGTAGCACATCACATGGAGTGTATCTAGCGTAATCTCACCTGGGGACCTGGATTAGCCAGCAAATTAACCCTGTTGATTAGTACTCCATAATACCCCGGCGAGGACGGTGTGAGCTGATCTGCGGCGGCCCCGGTGCGCCCTCAAGCTAGGGTCAAAGCCTGCCATCTCCAGCCCGCTAATCAAAGAAATCTCCCCCATGGAGATCCACCCCACGAGCGCCCAGCTCATCATTGTCGACCACTTGCATCATCGATCGATCCTACTCCTTCCTACACTTGGTCGTCTCTTTCCTCGCTCCGACTGGTCAAGCTCGATCCATCCCTCTATTTATACTCCGCCTCCCGCACATTCCTTCTTCACCAACTCCGGCGGCCGGTGCACCACTCCAGCAGTGAGCGTACTTACGTACGTGTCTAGTAGCCCTTAGTGAATTCTTGGTGTAAACTAAACATGGCGCCTCAAAGCTTGGATCTTGGTCTGAGTCTCGGCCTGGGCGTGGCGGCGTTTCAGCCGAGCTTCTGCCACCCTGCCGGCAATGCCGCCGTCGCCGCGGCGGCGGAGCGGGAGTCCACCCCGGCAGCGGCCGAGGAGAGGGAGAGGTGCTCTCCCGCCGGCAGCCCGGTGTCGAGCGGCAGCGGCAGCGGAATGAAGCGCGCCGCGGCAGAGAGGTCGCCCGGCAGCGGCGACGAGGACGAGGACGGGGCCGCTCGCAAGAAGCTGCGGCTGTCCAAGGACCAGGCCGCCGTGCTCGAGGAGTGCTTCAAGACGCACCACACCCTCACTCCGGTAAGTTATTCTTTCATTCTTCGATCCGACCTCGGACGTCCGTCCGTGGCCGTTCGTTCCTCGATCGGCGCAAGGATAATATAACTGCAGAACGGCATGGCTGATCATTTGTTCGCTCGTTCTCCCGTGCAGAAGCAGAAGGTGGCGCTGGCCAGCAGCCTTGGCCTCCGTCCACGACAAGTGGAGGTGTGGTTCCAGAACCGCCGCGCCCGGACCAAGCTCAAGCAGACGGAGGTGGACTGCGAGTACCTCAAGCGTTGGTGCGAGCAGCTCGCCGAGGAGAATCGCCGCCTGGGCAAGGAGGTCGCCGAGCTCAGGGCGCTCAGCGCCGCGCCGACGCCGGCGACCCCACTCACCACCCTCACGATGTGCCTCTCCTGCCGGCGCGTCGCCTCCTCCTCATCCCCGTCGTCCAACACGTCGTCGTCGCCCAACAACATCGCCGCCGCACACGCGCACACGCACGCCGCAGCTGCTGCTGCCAATGGCAGGAGTAGCATGGCCTCTCCTGCGGCAGCGACGACGACGTTGCCCGCCCACCGGCAGTTCTTCTGCGGGTTCAGAGACGCCGGGGCGGCTGCCGCTGCAGTGTATGGGGCCTCATCAGCTGGGCTCGCAAAGGCGGTCAGGGCTGCCAGATAGGCTGATCTAGTCTGGACTTGCTCTGCTCACCAGACCAGAGCTCCACCATCGAGATGCCATGGAAATGGATGGCCAACAAGTTGCAACTGATGCAAAGCAAGTGTTGTAGCTGAAAATGAAAGCTGAAACTTTTTTTTTTTTTGCTGTACCTTTTCTAGAGGGGAACGAACGAATGCATGCAAATGTTTTTAACAAGGTTAACTAGGATCGGCTGATGAGCTCCCCTGAGGATCGATGCATGCCATGTGTGTGTATCGATGCATGTGTAAAGCAAAGCTGTGGAAATTAATAACAGTAGATGAGCTAATTAACCATCTGTATCAGAGTTGATTATTGCAGAACTAATCATTTAAACCAATTAATGCCCCGGTTTGCATTCTTTTATATTTTTAAGGGAATTTTCGAAACTATATAGAGTTGCAGAGTCATCTTGATTGATTCAAGTGGTAGAATGCAGAAGAGTTAAACCATTAGTCCCTGTCTTTAATTAGCAGGTATTCAGAATATTGGTTTATGATGAACCGCTAGATCAACTTCGTTTGGAGACAATTTTCAGATGGCAATGCAAATAGTCTATCAATCATCATCACCTGAATCAATTTTCGACCAGATTCAGATGGTAAATGTAACTTATTATGACAGTATAGTAATTAGTTTTATCATCTCACCGCACAAGAACGATATACACATTCGACATACTACACAGAGTAACTATATATCTATGTTTATTCCAGGAAATGAGTGGCAGCAGATTAGTATTGCACTGAGTCCTCCGATTTTTTGTTTTGTTTTGTTGACAATAGGAGTTTCCCTGTTAATGTCAGGATATATGCAAACACGTTTACCCCAGGCACTATCCACGGCCGGTTGTTATGACCGAAAGCAGGTGAAAGTCTGAAACCATCTGTTTGGTGTCTGAAGCTTTCCGGTGCTGATGATTGTGTTCGGACAGTACAGTTGTGCTGTCTGATGTGATGATCTGATCGAGGCTGGGAAAGCACTTCAGGTTCAGACAGTGCGCCATACTATAGCTGATGGCCACCATCCATACCGATTGCAGGCAACACGCATGCATGGCATGCAGCATCAGGGAGCTTCATTGGCAGCTTGCCGGCCATGCCGAAGCTAGAACTCGATCGCGCGGCCGAGGCTCAGCCTGCACGGCTGCACAGCTCCTTGCCACCCTGCACACACTGCACGCCTCTCACTCGCCCAACAACCACGGCACAGCATGTTATGGGCGTACAGTAGTATGTAGCTGCGCACTGCTGCTGGGAATGGCATGCAGACGTGGACGTCGTGCGTGGCCACGACGCAGCAGCAGGCCGGTAACATGCCATGCCATGCCCCTGATTGCCAGCCCAGACACAGGCGGAGTTGCCCGCGTGCAGCAGCCGCAGCGGCTTGTACGTTGGCACTACTAGTCTGGTATTGGTATGTACGACCGACCGTTGTAAATTCCGTTGCACGTGGATGCCGCCGGCCGGCCGTTCCAACCATGGCGACGGCCGGTCATGGATCTCGGAAGCTCATAGTAATAGCCAGCCAGACAGACAGGCCGGCAGACACGACCGGCCGGTGAACACATGCGTGAGCTGAGCTCGCTGATGGAGCAGATGGAATCAGATGCCGGCGGGGGGCGCACGAGCGCGCATGAAACGACGACGACGAAGCCGCCACGAAACTGACCGGGTTCGTTGAAGCAAAGCAAATGATCAGAGAGAGATTCAGAGAGAGGTAGGGTAGGGAAAGACTGCTTTATTTTAGTTTTTGTTTTCATGTTATTCGAATAGAAAACACACCAAGTTGGTCGCATTATAAACTGGTAGCTAGCTACGAACGCGCTATTCATGTCCCCTCTTGTCGTTTAGGGGCGACCTATATATAGTATGTATATATTGGATAGTAGCCTTCAACAAATAAACATATATAGTGTTTGTTCATTCTGCTGGACATTTTTTTCTTGCTACATTGTGTATGTATACCAGTTTCTAATTAATTCTTCATTTGTATTAAAAAACAAAAATAGCTCTTACTAGTACTACTGCTACTCTATATTATGTGCTAAAATAAATACACAAATAGAAGTAAATATGCTAAAAATGTTTCTTTCTAGAAATACAAATGCTAGCTCTTATATGTGCTACAGCTGCCTAAAAAAAAGAAGAGGAGAGATAATATAGTACTCCTACTCTATTAGGGAGGAGGCCTAAGTATACTCTATTATATATATTTTTTTTTTTAAAAAAAAGGCAAAAAGAAACAAAGAAAGAGAAAGCTAGTCCGGGGAAATATATACTAGTAGTGGCATGGTGGACAGGGCCGAATGTTGACTGGCACTAGACAAAGATAAAAGCTGGGGATGCCGCCGCTGACCGTCGTTGCACGTGTGGGCGACATGCCCGTACGCCGGGCCTTGCTGGCAGGCACCATGCACCTTGGGATTCCACGACGCAACGGCAACGCCCACGTGCTACGCCACCACCCCTCCACCCCGTCCGTCCGTCGTCGATCCCGGCCGGCCTTCTCTCTCATCGCCGGCCGGTCTCGTCGATCGTCTCCCTCCCCGGCCGCCGCGGCCGGCCAGACGACGTCTTGGCCTGTTAGTTATATTAATACTACTACTACTCCTAATTAAACTAGGGGTTGTTTTGATTACGGCCGGCCATGTTGTCCGATCCGTCCATGCACGGGCCGGTCGCCTACGCAACACACCCCTAGCTTACCTTGCTAGGTAGCCAGTAGTAGTAGTACCTATAGCTCTTTGCCGGTGTTTTCTCTTGCTTCAATTAGCGGCGGCGACGACCAAGCACTGCAATCGCCATTGGCCACGCAGTTTAGTTTCCCTCGTGATTCGTGCACCGTGACGACCCGGCGGATTTGCCGGCCGGGGCTGTCCGAGAGATCTCGGGTGCCTAGCTTGTTGTGTGGCTACTACTACTAGGGCGCCATGGGGCATGGATGGCTGGCGACGACGTGCGGCAGCCGGCACGAACGGAGCTACACTGGCAGCAGGGCGCTGTTTCGTTTGGACGCTAGTGGGACCTTACCAACGCGGCTTGGATGGGCGGCCGGGCGCTCATCACATCTCCATTATTCCACTAGCTGCATGCAGTTCCTCTGCATATGTACACGTATGCGGCACATGCATGGCCATTGTTGCTAATGTGAGGCGCAAAATTTCCTTTATCCCTGCTTCCAATATGCATTTCTTTCAAAAAAAAAATATGCAAGTAATATATACTTATATACTATATATGTAATGTGTAGTATTTCTTGTGTAAGTGAGGGAAAAGAAAATTATTAGATATATAGACAGGGAAGAAAGATAGCTCTCCATGCATGTTACTGAATAGTATTTCTGTCAGAGCGTACGTGCACATTGCTATATTCAGTCGTCTCAAATGATAACCCCTCTGATCGAGTCATACACAAAGGTAGCTCTCCATGTTCAAGCAGACAAGCACCATTAGTATATATATAATGCTAGCTTCAAGATGGACTTACTAGTACATGAGCTAACTATCATTCAAATTATTCGGTCCAACAGGCAGATCAGTACTTACTAAACAACCTAAATAAATAAACAAACAAACAAAAGGATTAAATTACTAGAAGAATTAAGATGAAGACAGGCACAGCACAGGCATGTAACCTCCCACGTACACTATCATTGGGATACGCATACCACACATGACATGCATACACTAGTGCACTGTTCTCAAGGCCAGCATACACATACTCATCGATGATGGATGGATGGATGGATGGATCCATCTGCACTGATCTGCAGGATGATGGCCGAAAACGAAATGAAATGATTACCGCCAGAGGCCACACATGTGCTCTCCCCTGGAACATGCAATTATTTAGAAGCAGTTACCGACCGATCCATCGGTCCAGCTGCCCTAATTACATGCTCTCCAATTATTATTATTAATTAACTAATCATCATCAACTTGCATTCATCTCGCCCGCCCATCATGGCCCCATGCATCTATCCCACTTTGTACTGAGTCACACCACTCCTATGTCGGCCTGCTAACATATACTATGTAGTACTAGCTAGACTACACATATTATACTATCAACTGGTATACTATGTACAATTGTACATGTCCTCATCTTTTTTTTCTTCTTCTTCTTCTTTAGGTGTAATGCAAATGAAACCCTGAGCCGAAGTATGGAAGCATATATATACTATATTCATTACTATTGGCATTTGGCAAGAACAAGTGGAACATATATATATATTGTGCAATATGTTGCAACACACGTACACCCAAATGTAAGGTGTGGAGCGGAGCATATGCACTTACTGTACATATAAACTGCCGGTACGTACTATCATTGTACTAGCAGTTCACTGTAATCCACACCACATGGATACACAGTAGACGAAGACGGCATGTAATAATTCGGAGGTGGTTTCAATTAATTCGATCATTCCAATTATTATTGGGATCGCATCGGATCAGAGATCATGGCGATGATCGATTGAGATAAATACCAAGCAAGGCATTGGATGGATTGGTCATGTCCGATCCGCCTGATGGTAGTGTCCAACTGTACAACGACCCCAGATCGATCGAGCATGGTTGGTTTCATCCATCTGGCCGGCAAGGTTTTTTTACCGACCGGTTTCCGGTAACCGCCCCGGCGTCGGTTTCGTAAACCGTCCGTTACCGGTAAAACCGTCGGTAACCGGACGATTTGAACTTTGAATTCAACTGAATTCAAACGGCGCCGGCGAACGGTAAAATCCGTAAACCGGGCGGTTTGGAATTTATCCCGCCGGTTTTAGCGGTATAAATTCCAAACCGCCAGAAGTTTTGTTTTTTTTTAAATTTTTTTTTGAAGGAATTTTTGGTAGTTGCTTTGGACATTTTGATGTAAAAAGTGGCACACAATGCGGAAATAAATAGCATAAGTCAATACGGTAACAAAATGTAATGGCATACAAATAATCAACGGCGTAGCATATACGGGAACACCCCATATCGGCGACGACTCCTCATACTCGGCGGTAGACATAATAGAGATACCTCGGCTTTCTTTGAAGCGAGCCGCCTTGTAATCTTGCCAAGTTAGCCCCGACCATAGCCGGGTCCGCCCGTGAAGCCAACGGAAGCGGTTTCTCCGGCCGCCAGATCGGCGGCGGCGCGACGCGGGCGGATGGCGGCGGATAAGCTTCGGGGGCGCGTTTGCCCCCCCTCGTGGGCAAGCCTTATCCGCGGCGGGAGGCCAATGGGCCTCATGGGCCTTGACGGGCGGCCCGCGCGCAGTTTTTTTTTTCAAACTTCAATTCAAATTTTTTTATACCAAACGAACTCAAATTTGAAAAATTTTTACACCATTGGCTTCTATAAATCACGAACTATTTTACAAATTTTTTCAAATTTTACATTTTGAATTTGGCTTCTTTTATACCGTCGGGTCCAAGAACCTGACCGGACCGGTTTTTACGGTAACCGCGGTTTACCGCGGTTTACCGGCGGGAGAAAAACCGTGCTGGCCGGTAGGGTTAGCTTGCTCTCGATCGATCGTTACTGCTGGTGTGCCGGATGGATATGATCATGGACCGGCCGGTTGGTCGGTCGGTCACTGGCAGACTGGCTCATTCATAGGCAAATAACTGAAAGCTAACGGACGCCCAGCTGGCCTTCACGTTGCGCTGCCGGTGCCGGCCCTGCATCTCTGCATGTACCCTACTGTATGCAGCACGCATGCATGCTGTTGGATCCATCGAATGAATACTCAACTCGATCTACCACCGGCCACGCACTAGCTGCCTACTATACGTAGAGTAGACTAGTAGGTCAGGTCATACCACAGCCAGTTAGCATTGGGGTTAAGTTTACTACACCTATGATATGAATTGAAAATGCCAATAGCAATGTGTTTCACATCGATCTCTCGGTAATTTATAGAAGAAAAAAACAAGTTGCTTCGTCGGTCGATCGATCGATCGGTCGGCTCACGACAATGTTATATGCTAGCTACACATTGTTAACAACGTACATTGGACAATGTTGCGTTGCTTTGACGTGCTCTTACCTATTTACAGTGATACGATACAAGGGAATTAGCATGTAGTGTCATTCAAGGTGTACATACAAGACATTTGAGTTAAATTAAGCATACTATCATTCCAACCAATCTACTGTATATATCTATCACATTTATTTTGTATAGGAAAAAAATCGTTGTTTTAGTTTAGAAGCAAATATAATTAAATAAGATGGGCTAGCTGCTGGGCTGCTGCAACTGAATCGGCATCCACATGATGCATCAATGTTGGGTGTGGATTCAATTGAAGCAGCAGGCCTGACAGGTATAATTCGTTCAGTATGTCTGTGCTGCACATGCATGTCTGAAAACACACATGAATAATTCGTTAAAAAAGAAGAACCGAATTGAATGAATATGAACCAACCAATAATCAAAAAGCCAGATAGATATAGATCATCATCATAATCAGGAGCAGCAAGAGCAACAACAACAGCAGCAAGAGATTATACCAACAACCGTGCGTGGATGGATCAGTTGCAAAAATGATTTCCATGTATGATGATTGGTGGGGATCTGGGTCCTGCCCTGCGTTTTTTCTACCGGACGGTTTACCGCGTAAACCGCGATTACCGTTTATCACGGGCGGTCACCGACCGCCGGTATAAAAGAAGGCAAATTCAAAATTTAAAATTTGAAAAAATCGTTGAAAAAATTCTGTAAAAAATAGTTCGTGATTTATAGAAGCCAAGGGTGTAAAAATTTGTCAAATTGAAGTTGGTTTGGTATAAAAAATTTCAAATCTAAGTTTGAAAAAAAAAAAAAAAAAAATACAAAATTGCCCATTAAGGCCCATTAAATCATGAAGGTCGAAAAACATACTAAACACACTCAAATTTAAGTAATTTTGACATCATTGGATTCTACAAATCATGAAGTATTTTTAGGAATTTTTAGCATTTTATAAAAAAAATCACATTTTGAATTTTGAAAAACCGTTCAAACTCGCCAAACCGCCGCGATTAAACGCTCAAACCGGGCGGTATAAATTCCAAACCGCCCGGTTTACCGGATTTTTACCGTTCGCCGCGGTTTGAATTCAGTTGAATTAAATTTCAAACCGTCCGGTTTACGGTAAATCGACCGGTTTACCGCTTCCTCGACCCCGGCGGTTTCCTAGGTCCGGTCGGTAAAAAACGCAGGTCCTGCCTGCCTGTGCCCTGCTGCCAATCATAAGTTCCATCGCTGCTGCCTGTCTCTTCTTCCTCGCCTTGGCCTGTATGTAATCCCGAGACTGCCCCTGATCCCCTCCAGGACCGGACCAGGCGAGTCGGGTCGCGTCGCGTTGCGTCCACGAGGGCGGCACATGGGGAGTCGGCTTCCCCGGGGGCCTCGTACATGTGGGCCCGCCACCCGGTCGACACCCACGACACCACCCCGAACGGGAGATCCAGACCGTCGCATGATTGGGCCGCACGTGACCCCCAGCTGGAGCTGCCCTTCCAGTGGGCCCCCCCTCCCTGCTGCCCAGCTGGTTTGCTTTGCTTTGCCCGTGTGCGGGCGGATCTCAGCCGGCCACTGTGCCTAGCTACGTCCACCCAACAATGTGTACTCCTCCAGTCCTCCTACAATGGTAGTAGGAGTACATGGAATTCTCTTTCGCGGCAAAGACAACGGGCCGGGTATGTACGAATCCTCAATTCCAATCATTTTTCGTCGATGTGGACATTACCTGCTGAATCACACACCAATTATTGGTAGTACCCCGTCATACTAATCCACCATAACTTTTCGGGTAACAAACATAATATATATAGAAGTACTTACGTGTGGTGCTCTATCATTTTCTCGATCGCAAAATCTCTCTCGTTCCGTCATCACGAAATTTAGTAGCTAGTTACTTACTCCAGGATGTTATGTGTTCGTCATAAAGATACTTTGCGTGCATGTATTTGTTCATAGAGAGGTCGGTGGTGTACACACGTGTCGTGGGGCGTCTACGTCGGTAATACATAATTTGTACAAAAACAATTGCACATTCTCAACAGTCACGTCTCAGTTAAAACATGCTTATTACATAAAACAAGAAGGAAAAAAAACGTAAGTACCGTTGTTGCTTAAGAGCACGTATTATGATGAGCGACTATAGCCGGCTCACCATGTCTACGTGGAGGAGAGAGAAGTGAAGAGAGAGGAAAAATGAGCGTCTCATGACGCGCCATTGTGCGCCATACGCTACAGTCATCTTAATTGGCTCGCGTGCGGTATCTACGCCAAATAGTAGCCCGGCCAAATACAGCCAACCGCTAATGACGAGTAGTTTACTTAAACTATTAAACTTGCTCTAATTCGCTAGCTTAGCTTAGCTTGTGTGACAAGTGCCGATTAGAAAACTAATCTCGCCGATAAATAAAATACAGTAGCGAGGACAAGGGAAACAACTAAAAGGGAAGAGCCACTTGACCCGACAACAACATCTAGGGGACTTGAATGCCACCCTAGCTAAGTGGACATGCTACGGCATTATTATTCAAACAACACCCCCACGCATCCACTCCTGCTCAAGCTTAATGCACCTTTCAGCATAAGCTTGTGGGCTGGTCCTATATCCTCCCTGTCATGCCAAGATACATAAAAACATGGGACCAATATCATTGTGTAAATCATAGCTAGGTATATAGTATATCATCATGCACCACTAGATTATTGGCACCCCTGGCCTGCAGCACAAAGGAAAAGCCTAAGTACTCTAGGAGATAATAATTATACACGTACGAGAATAAAAAAAAATATAGCTAATCAACCTGCTTGCCCAACTTCACCTTTGTACTCAAAAAAGAATGTTGGGCACAAAACTGGTTAAATAATTAAGCTGAAATTATTCATCATTATCCTTATATGAAAAAAGAAAGTTTGTTCTAAAGGAACCAAAGTCTGAAGGGGTAGTGAAACTTGAACAAATAGGCCCTTTTTAAATAATTGCAAAGATTATATATGTACTACCTATGTCACCGAAAGTTCTTGATTGACGATGATTAACTTTTGTGATCCTTACAGCAAGACCACTTAACCTTAATGATGTCGCGCGTAACTCGAAGCCTTGTTGGCTTACTACAAATTAATCTGATCCCAATTAGTAATGTCTAGTTAGATTCCGCGGTTTTTCATGTTCAACATTCCCATGTTTTAGTCTAATCTAGCTGAACCTGACGAAGAAACCTGATTAGGCCGGGCAGGCAGCACCTTAAATAGAACAAAGACTATTAGTACATAAATATAATATGTTATCTGCAAAAGCTCCTGATTCATGCATGATTAAATTCTCTAATCCTCCTCGCTCTCTTGCCGCCGGATCGGACCACTTTGCCTTTAATGATAGATGCCGTGAGGTTTACAATCAATAGACCAACTTGTAACATGAAAGTTTGTTAGTTTTCTCTCTACTAATTCCCGAATCTAGTGTTTGGTTAGACTGTCCAGGATGTGTCAAGATTTCTTTTGCATTTTTAGAGTAAATAACGTAAGAAAGGTAGAGGTGGAGAACCAAGTTTATTATCGAGGGAAAAAAATAAGTTAAAAGGAGAAAAGCTCAGATCAGAGTGCAATCATTGAGTGCATCAAGGAGAAAGTGCAGTGGCCCCACGGTGCAGAGAATGGAGGAACAAGTGAACCACCACTGATGGAGCTAGGGGACAGGGTATGGCCCACCCAATAATTCCTCCAACCTGGGGTGAGAGGGTTGGTTGGACTGATAGATCAGTTGGGAGGGAGATAGAGGAACATGGGAAAGGCTGGAATGAGAATAATGTTTTTTCATGGATACTTTTTTTCATAATTAGGAAAACACTGCTTTCTTTGCAAATACCCACATATATGCGATTTATGCATGGTGCCAACCATTAGCGTTAGCATTACCTATCTCGTATAGTACCGGCCACTACACCACAAGTGTGTGTGCCATTCCTAGAAATCTTTCCCACTCGATGGTTTCGGCAACGGCCGGTGCGACTTGTCATGATGCTTTTGCCACTACCTAGCATCTACTAGTGTTTTTGCTCCAATGAATGCAATACGGGTTTGGATTAATTGCTTCACCAAAAGAACGAAAAAAATGAAAAATAAATAAATAATTTCTTTTTTGGCTTACCGGAAGAACAAAAATAAATAAATAGTAAATTTTTTTTATGCTTTATTAAAGAAGAGTGGGGAAGGAAAGAATGATTGGGAAAATATTTGTGGAATATCGGGAGGAGATAAATGAAATGATGAGAGAAAAGAATACTAGAAACATTTTTTATAGGGAGCACGGAGCCGTAGCAATAGAGTGCAGTAGTTTAAGGAGTGCGGCAGGGTGGGATGGAGAGGAGGGGTTGGGGAGCCCCAATGATTGCGGGGTGGTGTTTGTGGGGTGTCAGGAAAAGTGGCGGCAAAGCGAGGCGCACGGCCGGGCCGGTGGGCCACCACCTGTCTCCCTCTCGCCCAACTCGCGTCGTGGGCCCCAACCCAGGGGGCATCCGTGGGCCCCCACCCGGCCGTGCTCTTTGTTCTGTTGCGTTGCGACTCCGTGTCCGCCGGCTCGGTCGGGAGGGCGAGCCGCCGTCGATGAGCCGGCTCCACGCCCAGCCTGGCTCGATCTTGGTTGGTGGAAAGGAAACCTTGGCTGGCTGGAAGCTGATCTGCGTGCTCCTGGAATGGAGTGCATTGGCCTCTTGCTTATACTGTCATCAAGGTGAACACAACTGGAGAGAAAAACAACAAAATCTACTAGCATGCAGCGTGAAGATTCACCCAGCTAGCTAGCTGTCATCGATCGGCTCGATCGGCTTTCATTCTTTACTAATTAAATCTGGATTACTAGAATCACAGTGACATACTGTATATGCATGGATGGTTAGCTCTAATCCAAATTACTAGCATGCATTTCACAGTTGTTGCCGCCTTGCTTAGACTAGTAATAATCCCGGTTAATAACACACAGTAATATATCGCATGTTTCATAAAGAATCACTACTGATATAATATATAATCATTTGCATCCACGAGATTTGCTGGACCCTCTCTACATTAATTAGTTACCACGAGTACAAGATTTATTAGCGTGGCGGTACCGCGGTAGTTATTCGTACTTGATACTCGATAATCATTGCCTACTCGATTGGGGATAATATATACTCTCCCTATCTATCACACACACGCTTCGTTTAATTTGATAAACGATTAATCACGGCCCAGCTCGTTTTCAATTCAAAAAAAAAAAAAAAAAACCAGATACGCACGAAACATATACCACTAATTAACGTCGTTGTTCTCAGCTGTCGCGCCTGGAAATGGGGATTGTGTTTGTGCAGTGCTACGCACCGGCCTGACCTTCATTCGTCGTCGCCCTTCAGTAGCAGCAACTAATAACTAGCAATCCAAAAAATTATAGTCAAAATAATGTTTCAACTACTAGTATATATTAATTAATTGTTGCATGCATCCACAAGATATGGTCGAGTTGATCGATATCTACATTAATTAGTTACCACTAGCTAGTATAGAAAGTGTAATTGTGGTTATTCAAAATTCATCATACTCAATAATCATTTGCCCACCCGGCCAGCAGACCGGGATATCTACACATCATCGCACGCGCGCATTAGGCAAACAATGAAATCTCAGCTCATTTTTCAATTCGGTACCAAGATACGCACGCGTGAATATTTTTTTTTTTAAAGGAGATACTATCTTCCATTTGACAACGGGGAAAAAACATCGTAACAGAATTCCTTCATATGAGAGGGAGATCTGAGATACAGTACACAACAACTCAGATGCGCACGCACGCACGCACGCACGCACGAAATATATATGACGTTGTTGTTGATCATCTGTCGATCGATTGATCGCCTGGAAATGGGGAGGGTGTTTTCTACAATGCTACGCACCTGACCTCCTATTTGCAATAATTAAACAGATTTTGCTGCAAACTAGGGTACAATAATCATCATCCGGGCGGGCAGCTGAACGCAACCTCGATCGGCTTGCGGATTTGCATTGGAAGCTAATGAAAACCATAAGCAGGAATTGAGCCCAAGAAGCAAGCATGCATGCAACGCACAGGCGACCGACCGACCGATCCAACAGAAAAAACGCCACGACCTCGATCCCGTGCGTTGACCTTTTCGTCCCTCTCTCGATCTCTCTCCATTGGCACGGCGCGCACGGCGCACGCACGTACGCATGGATCCATGCGATTGGTCTTGTCGTCGCCACCGATCGATCGGAGCCTGTCGATCGTCTGGCTCTCTGCTGCTGTGCCTGTGTGTACGTGTACGTGTGGCCAGGCGCTAGAGGCTGCCTGGTGCTTTGTTGCTTGCAGGCTGTGGTGCCTAGGGATCACCTCCCCCCAGCGGAGGAAGACAACACCGGAAGAAAGCACACAAAAGGACACAAGGCACACTCCCTCCTCGGTCGCTTTCTGCGCCGATGCCAGCAGGAATGATGGTGATGATGATGATGATGAACCGGTCAGCATATTAGCATGAAGCAGATGCAGCAAGATCCAATATTCTCGTAGAGGATTCCAAGGCAACTCCGGGAAAGTGGACGATCGAGCGAGCTCGTTCAATTCCGGCCGTTGTTGTTGCGTTTCGTTCATGGCCACCATGCATTCTGGTGTGGCGGCACTCTGATGACGATGATCAGTGCCCCTACTGTCCCTCTGATTACTTACAATACTACTCATTGCCGCTTCTTCTGAAACGTATATACGTAGTACAAGCTCGGCGATGATCACAAACATACATGTAGGCACGAGACAATATACAGCTAGGTCCTATGGACTCATCAGGCCATTCACTTAATTTCAACCCATATCAAAACATGCAAGGACCCTTTTGTTTGTGACAAAGGACTGAATACAAAACAGAGGAATAAATAATAAAACATAGAAACAAAAAGGAGTCATTTAGCGAAAAAATAAACTATAGGATTTCAAAACATAGGAATGGATCGAATACTTTGTAAGCTGTTTTGATCGAATACTACGGTTTCCTTTACTTACTTTGAAAAGAAACTTTAACACAACATTCTTCATCCCAAACACAAAAATTAATCAAGTGAGGATGCACAATAATGAAGTTAATATCATCATAGCTAATTAGGGTTACATCCTGTAAATATAATGTTGTCGGTTCTTCTTGTTCGTTGTAGTTGATCTTCAAAGCATCACATACTTTTTATTAGGGTTACATTCTTTAAATATATGAGACATAATATATATATATTAGAGACACAACATATATATAATATTTCTCTTTCTTTCAAATGGGTAAAGATATAGCTTTATCAGTTATGGAATGTGAGTACAATTACAAACCACAAAAAGAGTAGCTTCTTATATTAACACTAGTAAGTGCTTATCAAAACCAAGCAATGATCTATTTTTTTTTCAACACCAACAAGTTCAAATTCGACGACAAATGGCCCATCCAACACTAGAGCCCTCATAGATTACATTGAATTGAGTTGCATTCTATGTTGCTCGATAGAGTACTAACTCTCATCACTTTGAAACCATGCTCGCGTATGGTACATGCAATCTAGTATGTGAGCATTTGACATGTGATGGCATGCCAAACAATTCTCTACCAATGGATCAAGCATTATGATCATCATCGAGCGTAGTAGGTGAATTAAGCAAGGGCTAGGCAGACAAACAACCAAACACAAGCACACACACGTCAAGTTCCAAGGTAGAAGCATACATGGCTATATCCTACCTACCCTTATGGAAGAACACATGCCAAGCCGACACCCTGAGGACTCGATCAAACTTGAGGCATGTAGGTGTGTGACAGGCTAAGGGAGCACTTCTTCTTTAACTCAAGTGAGCTCTAACTTTTTAACAGATTCGTCTTATTTTTTGGCAATAACAACTTCACCTTCCGTTTGCTAAATATCTAGTGTTAGAGTTTGGTGTTTCTAGTTAGGAGAACGTCCCGTGGTTGTAGGATCTAGATGACTATTAGGAAACGTTGTCATATTGCTAGGGAACATTAATTAGGTGTGGCCCCGTGTGGGATTTTAGATTTAGACGAGGGTACGGTGTGGGACGAAGGAAAGGAGAGACTCAAGGCAATATAGGATAGAGAAAGTCAAGGGAGGCAAGGTGTCATGGAAGCAAAAGGAGTGGGGAGAGGGGGGGGGGGTGCTAAACCCTAAACCGAGGAGAGGCCTTAGTCCAGTCATGTAGGTCATCATTTGGTGATAGCAAAGAATCTCTAGTATTTACCGCTGAAGCAGAGAAGTTAAATTGAGTTGCATGTCCGTTAATCATATGGAGTACAAGATCTGACACTTAAGCCTCACCGCTTATAGGTCTTTCGATCTAATATGTGTAAAGCATTTGATGTGCAATGGTTGGACTGCTAGAGCTTACTATAGTAGGACAAACATTCAAACCCTCGTCGGATCAACTAGACAAGTTTGGGGTTGGGTGTGAAGAGAGTCAGGGACGAAGACCTGATGGTATAGGTGTGGTTTTTGTTGTTGGTTCTTTTTGTGTGTGTGTGTGTGTTTGAGATTTTTTTGTGTGTGTGTTTTTGAGGCAGAGATCGTAGCACTATTGAGCCTTGACTCGGTATTCTTCTAGAAGTTTTCTAAGCAAGAACTAAAAAAAAAACTAAACCGAATTTCTTCTGAAATTAAACTGAATTTCTTTTGTAAACTTAAGTAAGAACTGTGTTGATTATGTGGAATATGCACTAGCTCTGTTGATGAAGCCTTTTATGTAACTTACTAGACTATAATATGCACAATCTAACCAAATAAAGTATTTGACGTGCAATGATAGAACCACTATAACTCGCTTTTTGTAGATGATTATAGTCACCCAGACAAGCAGTCAAAATAATCAAAATGCCAGGTAGACCGACAGACGGCCGAACACACGCACGCCCACACCAATTTTCAAGATTGAGCCTATCCCTACACACCAAACTTCCCCCGACCAAGCCCGATCGAGACATGCATGCATGCACACCGGCCGGCTGATGAGCCGCCCGCGCGCCGATGGAGCCGGCCGTGTGCATGTGGATCGAGCCGATGGCAGAGGCCGGGTCAAAAGGCTGGAGCAGATCGCTCATGGCCGCGATGATGAGCAGCGCAGCGGAGGAGACGCGACGGCATCCATCCATTAATAATTGCGGTGCACAGGTGCGGAGATCCACTTCACCCGCACGGCAGCTGCAGGAGAGGCACAGCACAGCTCATCATTTGCCCACCACAGCCACCCATCCATCGATCTCCGGCGATCCCCCGCCCGCCTATATAACCCCACCACCACCACCATCACCGCATGCCCATCGCCCATCCCATCCCATCCACCACCACCACCACCACCACCGGCTCCTCCTCATCTCGCCTCACCACACTCATCATCACACCACACGATGATGCCACGGACCAGCGCCGCCAGCCTCGACCTGGGCCTGAGCCTTGGTCTCACCCTAACCTCCCAAGGCAGCCTCTCATCCTCCACCACCACCGCCGGCTCCTCCTCGCCCTGGGCCACCGCGCTCAGCTCCGTCGTCGCCGACGTCGCCAGGGCACGTGACGCCGCCGCCCACGCGCACACGACGCACTACCACCACGCCTCCGCCTCCGCCGCCTACGCCGCCGCCGCCGCGGGACTGGCGGACCTCGACTCCGCCGCCGCCGACCGCGCCGCGATGCGCGCGTCCACGTCGCCCGACAGTGCCGCCGCGCTCTCCAGCGGTGCTAGTGGGGATAACACCACCACCAACAAGAGGGATAGGGAGCTCGAGCGCACTGGTTCCGGAGGCGTACGTAGCGACGAGGAGGACGGCGCGGATGGCGCCGGTGGACGCAAGAAGCTCCGCCTGTCAAAGGATCAGGCTGCCGTCCTTGAGGAGTGCTTCAAGACGCACAGCACGCTCAACCCCGTAAGCACCTTCTTCCTCGCCGGCCGGCCGTCGCTCGGTTCCGTTCGTTCGCTCGCTCGATCTCGATCGCTGGTTAATTCATGGCGCGGTGACTGATCAAGATTTTGTTGTTTAATTCGTTGCAGAAGCAGAAGGTGGCGTTGGCCAACCGCCTGGGTCTCCGTCCACGGCAAGTGGAGGTGTGGTTCCAGAACCGTCGGGCCCGGACCAAGCTCAAGCAGACGGAGGTGGACTGTGAGTACCTCAAGCGCTGGTGCGAGCGTCTCGCCGACGAGAACAAGCGCCTCGAGAAGGAGGTCGCTGACCTCAGGGCGCTCAAGGCCGCGCCTTCGCCTGCCGCTTCCGCGGCGCAGCCCGCCTCGCCCGCCGCCACACTCACAATGTGCCCGTCCTGTCGCCGCGTCGCCGCCACCGCGACGCCCGCGGGCGCGGCTAGTCACCACCATCAGAAGCAGCAATGCCACCCCAAGTCCAGCTCTAGCCTCCCTGCTGCCGTCGCCGCCGCCGCCGCCGCCGGAAGTGTCGTGCCTAGCCACTGCCAGTTCTTTCCGGCCGCCGTTGACCGGACGAGCCAGAGCACGTGGAACACCGCCGCGCCGCTCGTCACCAGAGAGCTCTTCTGATGACGTACAGCTCTTCTGATGACGTACATGACACCCATTCATGTCTGTCGATCCAAGCAACAAGAAGATGATTGACGATTAGGAGAAGAAGATCAGAAGAGGTTCTGGATTCTGGTTAGGAGGAGGATCTCGCAGGTGGTGGTGGTGGACTGGCGGTTGGGGTAATTAATCAATTAATTAATTATTACAGTTAATCAATCAGGAGACGAGACGAGAGGAGATTGTTTTTGCTTTTTTATTTTCTTCCATTGTTTTTTCTTCTTCTTTCCTTTTGGATGAATTCATTCATCAGTTGGGTTTCTGAAAACGAAAACGACGAATGAGCAACAAACAACCAAACCAAAAGATGGCTGTCTGCTTTTTCCTGGACGCCGTGTTATGTAAAACCAGCTCACCTAATCTCTGTTGCTGGTTGGTGAAAAATAACAGCGTTGAGTGATTGTACTAGTTAGTAGCTACTACTAATTGTATGCATGTTTGGTGAAGAAAGTTAATGGAAATGAAATCTTTGCAAATATTTCTTGGTTGCCCCAACAACACCATCACGATTAATTATCAGCAGCCATCCATATCTGTCGATCTGATCAATCAATCAATCATTTCCCCTTCCTTCCTGCTGCCTTGTGTGTGATTCTGATTTGCACCTGACCAATGCAATGCTACACCATCTTGCTTGCTCAGTTGCTCTTCTTCAGTCTCAACAAATCCTTTATTACAGACAGTGACAGCCGTGAGATCGACTGAGATTAGCTGACGGCGATGCACACGAACGATTCATCATGAACAGAGGGAGACTGCTGATAAAATATGATAGCAAGGTGAGCTCGTTCATGTTCTTTAATCCAAAGCAAATCTGAAGAGCAGTGACAGTGGTTAAAGTCACGGTCAGAGCTTTAGGAGAGGTGCGATTAGACCATGATCCTGCTTGATTGATTGATTGGGTTTGGCTGGCCCGGTGCAAGTTCTTTTCAGCCGACAATTGTATCTTTACGCGATCTGCAGGGATCAAAGTTAATTGAAAGCTTGCTTCCTAGCTTTTCAATCCTCCCATGAACAGCTTGTGTTGCCAATCAGTGCATCAACAAGGGCTGACCTAACCTAACACACGGCCGGCTACTGTATTCAGGACGGCAAGAGTGCTTACAAACAGTATTGCAAAGATCCTGTCTGGAACTCGGATTTTTTTCCCTTCTATTTATACGATAATTAACTATTTCCTATGAAATTCCTGCCGAGTGACTGAATGAGTAGTGGTTTGGGTGAAGCTCCTGCTTTCCATATATATGATCCCTAATAGTAATAGTAACATGCTGAGATGTGTTCCTTGCGCCTTTAAAACTGGATCAACCCTAGTTTTTATTTCCCTTGTGCCTTTAACCATGCCCATGCAGCTGCTTTGTTTACTTTTATTTACTGTCTTCTGAAAAGTGGTTTACTTTAACCACTCTTTCATTGCTTTAATACAGTGCATGCATATGGGAACTGGCACATATTGTCATGAAAGGTTCACCTGTCCCCAGAAGACTGTCAATATCTACTCAATCTTAGTTGATTGACAGTTTGCTTTCACCTTTTTCTGTTGTGCTCCTTCTCAACAACTGGTACCATTGCTAAAGAGGGACAGTCTAACTGAACATGACAACACTTCATTCTAGAGAGGAAAAAAAAAGAACAGCGTAAAATAGCAGCAATATGCAGAATTCATTTCGTCCAAGAATCAAATGATGAATCATAATAATGAACATTGACTACAGGCTTACAAATACATTATTTGCATAGGAGAGAGAAAGGAATTGCTTCGCTAAGACAGAGAGGTATGCTATCAGACTGACTTTATTTACATTTTGCTTGAGCTGCTGCACAACCTAAAACCCTTTCTGAAGACTACTTCCATACAATTTTTTTAACAAAAACTGACAGCTTCGTTGTGTAAGACAAATAAGCCATCGCTGCATCACGAAGCATGCAATCCGAGGACTGGATGAATCACATGTCACTTTCTTTTCGACCTCCAGTCCATGATTGCAGAACGAAGGGAGTGATTTGGTATCAGGCTCTTGTTCGGTAAACGCAGGTTGGTCATCGGGGATGTCTCGTTCGTGCTTAGCCACAACTCAATCGCCTTACGGTCATAGGTGTAACCATCTGATGCGACATATGGATCAATCATCACTTCCTGAAACATTTGTGAGAAAAAAAGCTCAGCATACATCCTATGAAAATGAAATGGCCACTACAGTTCACAAAGAGAACGATGATTCCAGTTCCAGACCTGAAGTATGGGGCAAAATGAAATGGCTTGAGGTGCTGTGTGACCATGAAAAGCATCTTCCCTAGCCTTCACTGCGACATCCTTCAGCCGTTCCAGTGTCGGAAGAACATGATCATTCAAGTCGGGCCGGTCCTTGCGCCGCATTTCTGAGCACCTTAGTGCTAGAACAGCCAGTTCTTGTGCCTCATCGAGAGGCCACTGCCCAGCAGTTGCATCCAGGATGTCAACAAAGCAGCCATCCTCTAGTGCAGTCTCCACAACATGCGCTAGCCCCATTGGTGATCTTGCCGTCAGCAACTGCAAGAGCACAATGCCTAGCGCATAGACATCGGACTTCATGGACAGTACACCGGTCCTTTGGTACTCTGGATCGATGTAGCAGAAAGTGCCCACAGGGGCAGTGTTCTTGATCATTGTAGACAGGTGCTGGCCCATGCTTGGAAGCAAAGTTGATAGGCCCACATCACCTATCTTGCTGACCAAGTTGCTGTCTAATAATATGTTCGCAGGCTTCAGGTCACGGTGAATGATGGGTTCTGGTTTTGAACTGTGAAGAAACATCAGAGCAGCAGCCACCTCCCAGGCTATCCTGAAACGGTCAAACCAGGCCAATGGTGACATATTCTTCCTGCCTTGCAGCATGTCATCTAGGCTACCATTTTCCATGTACTCATAAACCAGGCAACCATGTTCAGGGCATGCTCCAAGCATCATCAAAAAGGTGAGGGTGACGAATCTTGCCGAGGACCTCAAGCTGAAACAACATGAATGATGATGAGCACAGAAATGAGCAAACACTAGTCAACATACAACATAAGTGACTGCTAAAAGTTTAGTGTTCATAAATTGTCACAGAAGCATACAACGATACGGTCTCCAAAAAACAATGACTGCTTTTCTATAAAAATATTTATTGAAAAGTTATATATGTATATTTTTATGAAAGTAATTTTCAAGACAAATCTATTGATATGATTTTCACATTTCCAAACTCAACGACTTTTTATTCATGATTTATATTCCCAATTTGTCCAAAACGCCTTTTCTTTTCCAATATGGAGGGAGTATATTTTTTAATACTATTTGTATAAGGTGCACTTTGTTAGAGAAAATGGGAGTACCTCCTGCTGTAATTGCTGAGTGCCACAGCCTTCAGGGGAGTTTAATACTTTGACAGCTGCTACTGTATGATGGAATTTTGCCTTGTAAACTGTGCCATATGATCCCTTACCAATCATAAGAGCAGAAGAGAATGATGAAGTTGATGCCTGAATCTCCTCCCACGTATACCTATTATACTCATCAAAACTGCGTCCAGCAATCTTCTTTCCCATTTCGTTCTCATTAGCTTCTTGTAAATCATAGCTCTGTCTTGCTTCCATTTCATCAGAGCACCGATTAAATTCAGCTTCTCTTGCTGCTTCGCGTTCTTCCATCTCCTGTTTCCTTACTAATCTCCTTACCATGTCCTCTGTCAGTTGAATTTCTTTCAGCTTGATTTCATCCTCAATGTGCCGAGTGCCCAACTTATGCAGCTGAGAGGAAAGATGGAACAGGGAACAATCAGATCATTTATGGTATAGACTTTCGAATACTGCTCATGATGAAAAGATAGAAATTACTTTTTTGAGTGGTGTGACTGGTGTCTAATGACTCGTGCTGAGCACATTCATGAAGCTTATGAAGATGTTGCAATTTGACCCTCAACCTTTCAATTTGAAGCCTGAGATCATCCTGCTTAGCACATGCGGTTCACAAAACACGTTAGTTTCTTTTAAATTGATATTTTACTACTATTTCAAAGGAAACTATTTAGTGTATTCCTTGAAAGTGTGGGATACCTGGTAACTCAGATGATTTACATTTTCTGAAATTTCTGAAACCGATGCCTGATCATAGTTGTCAGGCAAATTATCTCTTTGGAAGCTCTTGTAAACAGAATTTCCACTGCTCCCACTACTAAACTGCATCTCTGATATGATGGAGTGTGACCTTGTCAGGGCCGGCTCATCATTGTAAGAGATCTCGCTCACAACACTGCTAGAAGAGCTAACTCTCCTGTTTGACAACTTGTTTATGATTGCCAATGCTTGATCACGCTGCAATGGCAAGGAAGGTTGATGCAATGGTACATTTGCTGTTCCATATGTGTCTCCCCATTCTGTAATTGGAAGAATCATTAATACACTACCTTTTAGACAACGACATTACTACAGTACTATTGATCACATAAAGAAAAACAAAATTTCCCACTTAAGTTTCCTGAAACTTTGTTACATCTGATCCAAACCTGCTGATCTAGGGTGATTAATATTCTAGAAATACCGTAGTTGATTTTGTATAATAAATTTCATCTCAACTACCAATATTGGGACATCTTTGCCAGAGTCTTTATGTTTAGAATAAATTACTTTAGACACTAGTAAATAAATTATTTGCACAAACCAAAGCATACTGAACCTCAAATATGCAAGCAGAAACAAAACTAACATTTTTCTTCATCAACTATCTCAACAAAAGATGCTAGTTTTTTTTTGTCTTACACTAGCATTGAATTCATCATATTCAGTACAATAATTGTTAAAACTAAAACCTTTTTGTTTGCATAAAAACACGTGAGAAAAAACCAATTATTACACATTAGTGTTGATATATGTGCTTGTATGTTACCTGAAGGTCCATAGGAGGAAAGACTTCTAGTGCTAGGTGAAGAAACAGTTGAAGAGGATATGGATCGAGGGGTTTCAGCCGTGTCAGATGTAGCTGAGCGCACAAATGATAGTTTGCCTTTTGAAATAACATATGCTGTACAGAAGCTTGGAATGCACTCAGATATTTTGGTTGCAGTCTTACTTCCTTTGAGTTTCCTGGTGAAAAGCGATGCATGTTATTAATACTTTGGGTATCCATAATGATCATTTTCAACCTGCTGTTTAATTACCTCGAGTTCTTAGTGTTATTTACATAAGGATCCACCACTGACAATTCAATTTTGTTGCACCAGTCTTTTTTTTGTTGGCTACGGAACATGTCATTAGTACAGTCCTTAGTCCTTACATATCTGTCCAACAGTACTCATGTCCTTTTAGTTAAGCATTTGTTCGCTTCGCATTACTTTCTTTACTGTTTTTTATAAAAGCCATGTACCAGGCACTTGTACAGCGCCATCAAGTTGCGTAGGCCAGTGGATGGGGCATTAAATACGAAGGCATGATCATCCTACCAAAACCTATGCTTTTATCATGATTTGTTAATTATATATAACAACTACCAGCAAAAGTTTGTAGCCTTTATGCATAGTTTTTCTCAATTAGTTCATCCATATTAGCATAGAATTTATTCAAACTTCATAAATCAGCACCACAGGGTACACTAATGCATATGAACTACTGTTTAAACTTCATAAAAGGTTAGGAAGTAGTAAGTGAGAAGGTCCCAGGGGTAAATTAATGTAACAGCAGTTCTGTTTTATGGACTACAAATTATTATGGATAAAGTATCACGTGGCTAAGTTTAGTACTGGCCTCACAACATTGATCTTGTTCATACTTGTAATCTCCTCCAGTTCACTGAATCAAAATAATTTAGTATGACTATAGGACTGATGAGCATACATATGCTCATGTATAGACTAATCAATGATATGCAGTAATATTAAAAAAACTTGTTTAAATAAATGCTGAGAATTAAGAAATTACCTTCGAAATATATTCTTTGATGAAGAACCTAAAACTAACTTGCAAATATTGAATTTTCCTATCTCTTCGCTTATAGCAGAAGCAACATCATCTGATTCAAGTAAAACAGCTTCAGCTTCTACCTGTTAACCAGAAATAGGGTAAAAGATGTTATGGTTCATCAACCATACTAAGTATAGATGATTCCTGAAAACAAAATATTAACTGCAGATGCAAGGTAACCCTGACCTTTCTCTGAGCACACATCTTCTGGAAAGGAACTAGCATATTACTTGCTCTCCATTCTGCTTCTTTTTTCTGTAGGCAGATGCTACGTCTTCGCGTACTTGTGAGATTGGTATAAAATTTCCCACTAACAAGAGAGAGAAAAAGGAACCGGTTGGTACTCTAATGATTTGGAGCCATTGCAAGTAGCAGGTACACTAATAACTTCAAAACTGTCCGCACCAACAACGATTGCAGAATTCATACAACCTAATAAGCTTAGTACACCGAATTCAGTAGTTGGTACACGTTTGGTGTGGCATCTTGGTCACAAAAAAGTGTTTATAGCTGGAGCTAATGTCTAGCGGTAGGTCTAGCACGACTGTTTTATTCAAGTCAGGACTTAAGGAGTAGTATCTAGTACCATGCATGAAAAGATAGCTGATAGATAACTTGGGAACAGTCCTAACAAAAAGCCAAAAAGAAAAAAGATGCTTTTATGCTCATAAGAGTATCGTGAATAAACTACAGGTTCTGACATCTCAATATGTAAAGTGCCATTTCATACAAAATAGAAAATACCAACTCTAGAGGTGTACACTGCTGATTTATCCAACATTGGGAAGCAGAAATGCAGAATCCACATTCAGTGTAAGCATTCTAGTCAATTCATTCACATCTTGGATCCATCAAATTGGTAGGGTTCACCTCCTCCAGTTAGAACCTCCTTAACAATAAAATATTCTTTCAATTGCTCCCCTTTTTCTAGAATAAAATATATCATCATCATAGAGACTAGAGACTAGACATTTCAGTCAGGGTTCAGACTTCAGACTAGTACAGTAAACAGGAGGAAATTATCTGAAGACTACTAGAGAAGTTCTACTGCAAACACAAGACAGGCGTAAATAGAATTGAAATAAAACCATTCAGAGACAAGGGAAGGCGATTACTCACTTGGAGTAGGCACCATGGTGATCGCCGGGCGGACATGCAGGATCCGGAAGAGGACCCTCCCTTCGGGGACGAACTTGTCGAGGGCCCACTTGAGCGCGTGCCTGCTGCTCCTGCCCCCGCTGACCGCCACCGCCACCGTGCTCACCGCGGGGGCCTCCATTTCCTCCATCTCGCAGCCGCCGCCGGAGGCTTCCACGATTTCCATCCCCTCGTCTCCTCGCATCACACTGTTCCTAGATGCTACTGATTGAACAGGGGAGATAAAATCAGTGATGCTATTCCGAGGCCAAGACTGACTGGATAAACGGAAACCAAGAAACAGAGGCCCGACCGGCCGCTCGGGGGGCACAAAAAGGCGGCGACTTTGCGTTAGCGGCGGACTAAAGGAGAGGGTGTTTGAGGCAAAAGAGGGGAGAGGTTCCTACTGAGGAGCATCCATGGAGAGGGTCAGAGGAGAAGGAAACCTGCGGCGGGCGGAGTCAGTCAAGAGGAGGAGGCAGCAGCGTGGAAGCAGGGACTGAATTGGCGGGTCTGCAGGAGGACGGGCGACGGATAGGCGGCTAAAAGCAGCCCTGCAGTTAAGTTAGTTGGTAGCAACTGAACGCATAATAATAATTACACGAGAAAAGGAGGTGAAAAAGGCACAAAAATTTTTTGCTAGGCTCACACGTTTCGGAACTGCAGGTATATTATTCTTTTTACCATGAAAATGAACTTTTCTTTTTGAAAATAAAATATGCTGATATAAGGGTATAACAAGTGGATTGTTTTTTAAACATGCAAAAGGTACAAATTCGATTTTTTTGACAAGATACAAATTCGATTTGAAATAGCTTGTCAGCTCAACAAAAAAAAAATGGAAATTTGTAGCCACGAAAACCATAGAAACAGCTCGAGTTTGCCCACACATAGCAAAATATAGTTATCAAATCCTAAAAACAGGACACGTGTCCGCACTGCAGGTAGGTATATCCTTTTTTAAAAAAAATTCTTTTAAAAGATAAAATATTTTTTTATATCGGGTATGAACTCATCCATTGCTTTTTATATATATCTATCCCTAAACCATTAAAATTCAATTTGAATTTTATTTAAATATATCCACAAAAATCTTAGTATTTTAACAGTATGACACAATTTAGGAGGAGACAAAATTTAATTTGCGTTTTGGGGAAGGTATACCATTTTTGTATGTCATCAAAGTAGAGACATAGGCTTCAAAAAGGTAGACATAAGCATCTCTCCCTTATTTGACCGGAAAAAGAGGCATCAATAAAACGGTACAATAACACTACGCGCGTTTTGATGTAGATATTGATCCAGGTCTTTACAGTGAGATTTTACCAATACCAAATTAGAATAGTATTGGTATTGGTTTACAATACCAAAATCATTGTTTGGATACCTATATGAAATTACCGGATGGAATTGACCCTTTTTTCACCACACCGCCAAAAACTCTCACCATACTTTATACCACGCTAGCCCCTTGACAGGTGACCAGCTGACCACCGGACGACGTTGGCCCCTTTGATAGGGCGGCTAGGCGGGGCGCCCCAGCCCTCTCGACACCTGGTAGCTAGGGTGACGATCCCGGCCGGCCCCGGCGGGGCGCCATGGCGGGCGGCGCGAGCTCACCTGACCTGACAGTATGGGAAGGTTGCTAGCATGGAGTCACGAGGAAGATGTGAGGCACGGTGGAGTCACGAGAGGGAGACGAGAGGGAAAAGGGATCTCGAATTGAGGGAGGGGGTGCGGTTGAAGGCCCAATACCTCTTGGTATTGGAGGAGATTTCCAATTCCAATACCAAGAACATCCAAACATAGGTATTGAAGACACCTAATACTAATTTTGAATTCCAGGCTTAAATAGCTACATCCAAACAGGGCATACATACCATCTTAACATGCAAGTAAAAGTTTATTGCATGTTTTTTTTTTTTAAAAAAAAAGTCAAAATCGATCCACCGTAATTTATCTAAGATTTCAAGTTGAAGCATAGAAGACAAAGTGTTATGAAGAGAGACATAAACTACAAACATGGATGGAGAAAGATATAAATTGTAGCCACAAAACCATAGAAACACCTTGAGCTCTTTAGGAGTAGCCACAAATTGTAGCTCCTCTTCCAGACGTAAAAATAGCCTTGACTCTTCTACTGTTCATCAGAAAACGGCTCCTCCTCCCTCCTGAGGGGTGTTGTGGTATGCAGATAGCCTAACTGGTGCCAGAGCTAGAGTTGTGCCATACAGACCTTAATCTCACTTAAAGCTCCACAACCAATCTTAAGCGTTGTAGGGTAGGTTACTATTGATGTATGTGTCATCAAAGTAGACATAAATACTAAGTCCTTATTTTATTAAAAAAAGTCATCAATAAAATGTACAATAACACCTCGTGTTTCATCTTAAATGCAAGAAAAAGTTTATAGCATGTTTTTTTTTTAAAAAAAAAAGTCAAAATCCACCATAATTTATCTAAGATTTCAACTAGAAGCATATTTGAAGACAGAGTGTTATGAAGAGAGACATAAAAGTAAAAACATGGATGGAAAAAAAAAAAAAGTAACTGATAAATTTATCAATAGATTCATAGATAGATATAGATATATTATATATAAAAACGTATGTTCTACTTCCTCTGTCTGGAAATAAAAAGAATCCAAATTTTGTCCTAAGTCATGCCATAGCAACTCGCCATTCAGTCTCTATATGGAGGGAAAAGTTGTAATGCCAATCAGGCAATATCTGCTGACTCTTGTTGTAGCTAGTTTGAAACTGAACACTCGCCAAACATCATGCGTATTTTTGTTTTCTTCTTTGCGACTGCGAATTTAATACTTGTTTTGTTATGGAACGGGGTCAAATTGGAGACTTTGATCCTGAATGATTAATTCTCTGCATAATCACGTCATTTGTTTACGGTTTCAGTCAGATCTGCTGTGTGACCCCGGCAATGATAAACATGATTGGCAACTTGCACAAATTAATTCTGTTCAAACGAAGTAGCTGTACGCCTTGACCAAGTAATCAGAAGATATCCCAAGAAAGATACCATGTACTTATCATGCATCCAAGTGAAAGCCCTGCAGGGAAATTCAGAGTTTCAGACAACGACAGGCCCTACTTCGCCAAACGAAGTAACTCCACACGCTAGCTCGCGGCGCGCGATTGCTTGGAAAAATCGGCAAGCTTGCCCTGATGATTTGATGGCGATTACGGGAGGTCGCCGCCGTGAGCAGCGGTCGCATTCAGTATTACTTCGTTTAATTGCCGTCGTCCTTGTCCAAGCGTTCTCATTTCATCTCATCGTCGTCTCGGATCTGACATTAATGTTGTATATACACCAGTAGACCCGTTGAGTCGTTGACTGCTGTGTTGAGCAGAGAGGCCTCACTGGATTCACGCAGTACTTGTACTGTTTGGCATGAGAGAATATAACTTTCTATATATTCTCTCCGTTCTAAGAAAATTATAGTTACCGCGCCGGTCATATTTGCTCAAGTTTAACTAAGTATGTAATGATTAGTATTAACATTTATGTACCAATCAAGATTTATTACGTAATATATTTTTTTAATTATTTAATGATACTTAGTTTGTATCATAAATGTTAGTATTTTTTTTTAAAATAAAATTTGGTTAAAGTTTGTAATTAGTTAACTCCTCGAGAAGTGAGAATTGCATTCTTTTGGGATGGAAAGAGTACAGTACATTCCATCCGTCTAAACATTGCATCTTGATAAATTAATCAATCTTAAAACTTAATTAGATTTATTTATAATAATTACTTATTCATTGCACTTGGCTTGTAGTCCGATCGTAAGAAGGTCCCCATAGGTTGTTATGATGGTTCAAATCCTGGTGTTAGCACTTTTTTTTTCTCGTGATTTTCCCGAATATATCGGCATTATGTATTTAAAAAAATTACTAATATATCAGTTATGAAAGCATATTGCAAACGGCTGCTAACACGTGGGAGGAAATTTTGTGAACCTTCGAGTCACGGCAAAGAAATAAACAATATACTTTTGTAAAAACAGATTTAGAAGTATAAATATTAATATTTTACAATAAATATAGTTAAAGTTGTTTGAACTTTTTTTCTATAAATCTAGATAAATTTGATATTGATTGACTTCACAAAGTAAGATTTGTATTATTTTTGGTTAAGAAAGTAGTACTAGATTTTTAGGTGTCATAAGCCATTTAACTTAGGTATCACCAGTTGGTAGGAGCTTGGCTTTTTTTTTTTTTTTTTTTTTTTTTTTTTTTTTTTTTTTGCTTCAGCGGCTCCTATCTTAATTCAGCTTCCTCGGCTCTCTCTGTCTATACGGGCTCGTGGATCCTCATGCGTAATTGCGTGGCCACTGCAACAGCACACAGTTGGGCCTTCAACGCGAGCGAAGAGGGCCCAATTTACCAAGGCCCGGCCGAAACCGCGTCGTGCGTGAAACTAACGTGGGCCAGCCAATTTTTCCAACGTGACGCACAAAAAAAAACTGAGAAAACACGCAGAAAGCCGAACAGAAGCCCATGTTAGTTCCATACCGTTAATTGCGAGCAAAGCAAGCCAAAGTGAATAGGGGCGCCGCGCGAGGTGCATCGCCAGGCGCTTGGTGGCGCACGCCTGTAACTCCCTCCAATTGGAGGGCAAAAGACTTGCTAATCAATGACAAAGGTTTAGGAAAAATTTCAATTCCTCCCTAACTATCAAAGACTTTTAGGTTTTTCAACGTGGGAGCCAATTTGATGATCCTTCCTCCCTCAACTTTTTTTAGTCATGCAAAAAATAAACCTCCTCGAGCGATTTGAAGGTGGATTTGCTACATAAATATGGTTTTTTTTCAGTGTCTAGTTAAAGTTTTTTACTTTTACCAGTACTTTTTCTTTTTTGAAAAAATCCTGTTGAATCTTTTGAAAAATTATAATAAATCATAGAAAAATCATAAAATAAAAAAACTAATTTTGTTGGACTCCATATGATTAGATCTACACAGTGAATATATAATTTGATATGCTTTAGTATAAAGTTTTTGCTAAAAAGATTTTGTCTTTTTCTTTTTTATTTATTTAGTGCGAATCTTTAAAAAATCATAGTAAATCACACAGAAAAATCATAAAATAAAAAATCCAATTTTTTAGACTCCACATGAGTAGATCTACACGGTGAATATATAATATGGTGTGCATTTGTCTAACAAAATAATTATAGAAGTTGCAGAAACAAAATTATAAATATAAAAAGGAAAAGACAAAACCTTCATAGCAAAACTTTTGTAAAGAAGCATATCATATTATATATTCACTGTGTAGATCTAATCATGTGGACTCCAATAAAATTGGATTTTTTTTTTATGATTTTTCTATAATTTACTATGATTTTTAAAGATTCAACCTAATTTTTTAAAAAAGAAAAGGCAAAGACATACGTGACTGTAGCAAAACCACGGTTACTGTAGCAAATCCACCTTCAAAACCGCGCCGAGGGAGGTAATTTTGCGCCGTTTGAAAATTGAGGGAGGTGATATGTATGGTTTTCGAAAGTTGAGGGCGAAAAGAAACTTTGTGATAGTTGGGGACCGTCCTAATCGACTTTTCCAAAGGTTTATATGGCCTTTGGGTTGTGAGTTTTTTGAGCCCGTGCACACAGCTAGTCTTGGCCCAATTGGCTCGCCAAGACAACGCGCTTGGCGATAGGTCGGTCCAATAATCAATCGGCCCGTGAAGCATCACGCCCGATTGTCAGGCCGGCTTTAATATTCCGCCACTGAGCTAAGCATTAAGATTTAGTCTTATTATCTTATCAAGGAGGGCCCTCCGCTTGGGTTGTTCTGGGCTCGCTCACTTAACCCCTCTTAGCAACTCTTTTTTTAATTATTTCTAAAAAAAAACTAGTCCTTTTATCTTCACAATATAATATAATTTTTTTAAAAAAAAACTCCTAATTTTTGGCTTTTCCTAGGAAAAACTCCTAATTTTAAAGAACACAATTTGTTTGTAGCTGGCTAAACACAATTTGTTTGTAGCCCAACATTGTGAAGGCCCTAGCATGTGTTTATTATCGGGTGACCATCACGACGGTTGAGATTGTTGGGCCGCCTTAATATTCAGCCATGCTAAGCATGATTTACTCTTGTCAAGGTAAGGTCGATATTTAAGCTTCCTCTTACACCAATCCATGCAGCGGGCCCTCCACTTGGGTTGTATAGGCTCACTCACTTAATCCCTCTTATCAACTCTTTTTTGCCGTTTCTAAAAAAAATCAAATCTTTTTGTCAAATCAAATGTTTCGTGGCATGTCGGAAGGGGTGTTCGGATATTAATAAAAAAATTAATTACAGAACTCGATTGTACACGTGAGATGAATTTATTAAGACTTATTAATACATCATTAGCACATATTTACTATAGCACAACATTGTCTAACCATGGACTAATTGGACTCAAAAAATTATCTCGCAAACACATGCAATTTGTGAAATTAGTTATTTTTAGCCTATATTTAATACTTCATCCATCTGTCCAAACATCTCATGTGTACTTTTTAAAAAAGAAACATCTAGATGTGATAGGGTGTAAAGTTTGGAGGAGGAACTAATTAAACCATGCCTAAGATTCTAAAATATATTCGCATCATTTATATTTAGATACTAATTTGTGCACTTTATGTTTTCACTAATGTATAATATCACATTTATTGTGCTGAAAATATTATATATGGCATAAAAAGGGAGATCATATCATCTACTAAGCCCCCAAAAAATTATCCTGGATGGCTGTATCCACCCCTGCATAGCAACCTCCTTTTTATATGTAATCTTTTTTTTTTAATTTTTTTATATGTATCTAGATTAAGAGTATGGCCTAAAAACGTTATATAGGCAAGGCCACTAGAAGCTGCGTGCAAACTTATCTCATTCACCAACACACACACACACACTGATCCATTTCTTAAAGCCTGAACAGCCTGTAGTGGCGTCGTTTCTCTGCGTCCACGCACAGCGGAGCTGAAAAAATACGAGACGAATCCCAAGCAGAAACCAACGATGCCGACCTCTGATTCAGCCGTTTAGTCCCATACCGCTAATTGCAGCCAGACAAAGCCAGCATATAATGGCCGGCCGCACAACCAGTGCTGCCAAGAGTGGTTGCGCGCTCCTGTAACTCCAGCTGAACGGAGGGAAAATGAGTTGGTAAGCGACCAAGCCTCGGCCCAGTTGTGCCGGAAGAGGAATTTTGATCGGGCCTGGGTTTGGGTTGTGAGTTTGAGCCCGTGCACAAAGCTGAAGGTGGCCTTCCCGGGGGCGCGACGTTCATCCTGAAGATGAGGCAGCTTTGGCCCAGGAGCTCGCGATGCCGATGGGGTTTCGGTCCTTGGGCCTGACCTCTTCTGTCTCTCTCTCTGGGTTATCCACGCGAAGGGCCCTACGTGTGGGCTGCATGGGTTTGCTCACTTAACCCCTCTTACCAACTCCTTTTTTAACTTACAAGAATACTTTTTGCAAGTTGTTTTATATGTATACAAACTTTTTTGTTGCTCTTATATACAAAAATACCTTTACAAAGTTGCATTATATGTATGAAATTTTTCCCCCTAGGAAAATGGATCACACTTGCAAAGGGTACCCATTGAAATAATGCACTAGCACAATTGGCACCATGCATGTATTCTGGCTACAAAAAACAAACAAATTTACAAGGGCAGTTTAGCCAACGAATGATCGAGTTCACCTGAAAACAAACAAATTTAAAAGGCGTTGATCGCGGCTTCAAAATGTGTAACATGAACTGCCAGTGTCACCATGAGGAAAACATGAGAAGCAATCATCATGACTTGTTATGGATTGCATTGGACCGATCGCCGACTACACCAGAAACGCGACGCAAGACGTCAGGGCAGCGGGATCAAGTTAGCCAATGCAAACATGTGGGATATTCATCATGACTTGGCATGGATTAGATTGAACCGATCGTTTGACTACCACCTTTGTCCGCCGCAAGACGGCCGTGTAGTGGGATCAAGTTGACCCGGCGCAAAACGTTTGAGACATGCTTGCCAATGAGGATCCCAAATCGACCAAGAGACTTGAGAGGAAAAACCAAGGACATAGAAGCCACGGAATCCACACGGAATACGCACACCGGAAGGCGGTGGCGGCGGCAGCAGCCTCTGAGAGGTCGCCCTGCGAGGCATAGCGTAGCGCCAAGACTACCATAACACACGGCCGCAACGAGAAGAAGGCATTGATCGATCGCAGAAGGAAGCGGCCGCCCGCGGAGAAGAAGGCATGGAATAATCGTGAAAGGAAGTAAAGGAAGAAGTTGCGATTGCTGTCGGCAAGCACTGCCATAACGCGACGTCCGCAATGAGAAGAAGGCGCCCTCACCCTCGCAACATGAACAACAAGATACGTTATCAGTTGTTAAGAAAATTTTCAAATAATAAATTGTATAGATAACAACACAACAAATCATGTATCCTGTCCACGACAAAAAAAATAAACATTATATTTTTTAAAAAACTGATTTGGAAGTATAAATGTTGATAGTTTTTCAGTAAATCTAGTTACAGATTGTTTGACTTTTCAAAAATTACAAAAATAGAAAGCATAAATGTTGATTTTTTTCTATAAATTAGATAAATTTGAGATTGATTGACTTCACAAAGTAAGATTTGCATTATTTTCGGTTAAGAAAGTAGTACTAGATTTTAGGTGTCATAAGCCAAAACTTAGGTATCAGTAGTTGGTAGAGCTTCGCTTCTCCATGTTTTTTTAAGCGGCTCCAACCTTAATTCAGCTTCGGCTCTCTTTGTATACCTTGGTCCTTGGCTCGTGCGGGATCCATGCGTAATTGCGTGGCCACAGCAACAGCAAACAGTTGGGCCTTGAACGCGAGCAAAGGGGGCCCAAGTGACCAAGGCCCTGCCGAAACCGCGTCGTGAGTGAAACTAACGTGGGCCAGTCAATTTTGCCAACGTGACACATGCGAAGCGAAACCGAAGCCCACGGTTAGTTCCATACCGTTAATTGCGGGCAAAACAAGCCAAAGTGAATAGGGACGCCGCCCCAGCTGCATCGCCAGGCGCTGGTGGCGCACGCCTGTAACTCCAACTAACTGGAGGGCAAAAGAGTTGCTGAGCGACAAGGTTTGGGTTGTGAGTTTGAGCCCGTGCACAAGCCCAATGGCTCGCCACCAAGCTGTGGCGATAGGTCGGTCCAAAATCAAATCGGCCTTGCTTCGAGCATGATGGCCGATTGTCGGGCCGGCTTTAACGTTCGGCCACTGCGCTAAACAAATAAATCTCATCATCTTATCAAGGATAAGGCCGAATGTTTACGCTTCTTCCTCTTGGGTTATCCACGCGGAAGGGCCCTCCGTGTGGGTTGCTCCGGGCTCGCTCACTTAACCCCTCTTAGCCAATTCTTTTTAATCATTTTTAAAAAACACAACTCACTTAACCCCTTCTGACTTTTTTTAGAAAAAAAAAAAACTACTGATTTTGTCTTCACAATATAATATAATTTTTAAAAACTCCTCATTTTGGCTAAACACAATTTGTTTTGTACCCAATACCCTAGCAATATGTAAGGTCAATTATCAGCCATAACGACGACGGATTGTTTTGTTGGCTCGGTTTTTTCAAGGTGCTTATAAGTGTTTTTAGCGTACATGTGTGCAGAAGGGCGAAAGTGTGCGTGCGTGTGGAGTGTCTGTGTTGTACCACTTGGGTTGTATAGGCTCACTCACTCAACCCCTCTTATCACCTCTTTTTATGGTTCCTAAAAAATTAACTCTTCGTAACATCAAATGTTTTAGGTGGGATGTCTGAAAGGGTGTTCGGATACTAATAAAAATACTAATTACAGAACTTCGACAATACACGGTGAGAAAAATTTATTAACACTAATTAATCTATCATTAGCACATGTTTATTATACCACAACATTCCTCTCGCAAAATATACACAATCTATGCAATTAGTTATTTTACATTTAATACTCTAATTATGTGTCAAACATTAGATGTGATAGGGTGTAAAGTTTTGGAGGAGAAACTAACAAGGCCATGCTTCATTTTTATTTAGTTACTAATTTAAGCACTTTATGTTTTCATTGTTGTATAATATCACATTTATTGTGTTGAAAATATTCTATATGGCATAAAAAGGGATATCATGTCATCTACTGAGCCCCCCAAAAAATTATCCTGGATGGCTGGATCCACCCCTGCATAGCAACCTCCTTTTTTATATGTATCTAGACTAGAGTATGGCCTAAAAACGTTATATAGGCAAGGCCACTAGAAGCTGCGTGCAAACTTATCTCATTCACCAACACACACACTGATCCATTTCTTAAAGCCTGAACAGCCTGTAGTGGCGTCGTTTCTCTGCGTCCACGCACAGCGGAGCTGAAAACACGAGCCGAACCCCCAAACAGAAACCAACGGGGCCGACCTCTCTCTCATCCGGTCGTTTAGTCCCATACCGCTAATTGCAGCCAAACAAAGCCAGCATATAATGGCCGGCCGCACAACCAGTGCTGCCAAGAGTGGTTGCGCGCTCCTGTAACTCCAGCTTAACGGAGGGCAAATGAGTTGGTAAGCGACCAAGCCTGGGCCCAGTTGTGCCGGAAGAGGACTTTTGATCGGGTTTGGGTTTTGGGTTGTGGCTTTGAGCCCGTGCACAAAGCTGAAGGTGGCCTTCCCGGGGGCTGCGACGTTCATCCTGAAGATGAGGCAGCTTTGGCCCAGGAGCTCGCGATGCCGATGGGGTTTCGGTCCTTGGGCCTGACCTCTTCTGTCTCTCTCTCTGGGTTATCCACGCGAAGGGCCCTTCGTGTGGGCTGCTATGGGTTTGCTCACTTAACCCCTCTTACCAACTCCTTTTTTTTTTAACTTACAAGAATACTTTTACAAAATTGTTTTATATGTACAAACTTTTTGTTGCTCTTATATACAAAAGTACCTTTACAAAGTTGCATTATATGTATGAATCTTTTTCCCCCCCTAGGAGCATGGATCACACCTGCAAAGGACAAAAAGAGCACAAGGTTATCCTATTGAAATAAACAAATTTACAAGGGCAGTTTAGCCAACGAATGAACGAGTTCACCTGAAAAAAAAAAAAAAAAAAATGGGTAGCAAACCTATTTGGCTCTTACACCAACCAGAGCAAGCAAACAGCAAATTAAAAGTTGTCTCATTGAATATTTGGCTCTAATGCAGACAACACCTGGATGATCAAAAGTAGCACCAACTGAATGCCTCAGTATCGATCGATCAGTCCTAGATATTCATCTGCAAGTGATCTTCAGAGCAGCAATTGGAGCATGTGTGTGCTCCCCACGCCTCACAGAAGAGCAGCTGCCGTCTGGTTTGGGTGTGCAATGTTTTCAGTCGGGGACTCCAACTCAGGAGGGAGTGTTGCTGAAATCTCACGCACGCCAGCCGAGTGGATGCGAACACATGGTTGATTTAGGTCACATGTGTTTAGTTTTTGTGATTGAGTGATTGTCAATGGTAACACTTTACTTCTATTTTTGTTTATCTTTTATGCTTCGGCTATGTTCACGGCACACGTGGAGTGTGTCGAAGACGTATCTCTTGGTTCGGTGTTGCGCAGGTGTGGAGCTTCGGAAATGGTAGGCGACGGGCGCAGGTGAAGGGGCCAAGGAGGAGGGCGTGCGGGGCCGACGGACCGCTGGAGATGAAGGGACGGACGTGAGGCTTGGACCGAGGGACCGGATCGTCCGGGTGGCTAGCCATGGTGGTGACATATCCGACATCGGCGAATGCAAGAGGATGTGGCGGGCCGTGTCGATCGGGTCAAGACGGCGAAGTCGCGAGGCGGAGCGAGGAGCTCGGATGACTTGGCGACTTCGAGGCGGTCAAGACGGTGATGACACGCGGTCGAGGAGGTTTGGTGGTTTGTCCTCAAAACCATCGGCGGGTTTCGTGGTTTGGGCCTCAAAACCACGGTGCGGGTTTGGTGGTTTGGGCCTCAAAACCATCGGGCCGGGTTTCCGCGGGTTTGGGCCTCAAAACCGGGGAGGACGTTCCGGTGGGCCGGAAGGGCCGGCGTGGCGGCATCATCGGGAGATTTCGCGTGGAGCAAGGCCGCAGATGAGGAGGCGCGGTGGTCGTCCGGATCAAAAATTAACCGAGTTCGACCAAAATAGCCCTAGGGTTAATGGTTTGGCTCATATGTATCTAAGGGTAGTTTGGGAAAAGAGGATTTGGACTATATGTGGTGGATGACGGCCTCCCTCCCCTCTTTGCCTCTCTTATTTTTTTTTTATTTTTCCCCAATTTTAGGGTTCTTGTTTAGAGGTCCAAGAATATCAAATTGGTGATTTTGTGTGGTGATTCACGTTGGGGGAAGGGGAGCCCCAAACCTCCCCGCCGTCTCCGGGGCGTTTTTGGATCAAATCTCTTCTTGTTCTTTGTGATATTTGTTGGAGATTTTGGATCTTTGTCCGTGGATTTCGGTTTGGTATTTTTAAATCGATCTGTTTTGATTGTGCGGGGGGCAAGGCCGGTTAGCCGCACGGCGGCGTCATGGCGGCAAGGGGAGGGAGGCGACTGCTGGGTCTCGGCGCCAGCGTGGCGGCACGCTGCACGCACGGCCGTGACTTGTGGCCAAGGGCGGCCTCTGCTACGCCTTTTGGGGCTCGAGCGGCTCCCTCGCCTGGCGAAGGTCTAGCTTGGCCAAGAAGCGGCAAAGGCACGGCGGCGGCGGCTCACCATCCATCCGCTCCAGCGAGGCGGCGAGGCGGCCGGCGGCATCGGTGCATCGATCCGCGTCGAGCACCCTCCTCCAAGCTCGGTCTCCACACCAACAAAAAGGTTGATCTTTTTACGTCTTTGTGGATTGGCCATCGAGCCATTCTTTTGCGTAGCCGGGATTGGGTTCGGTATGTGCGAATTCACGGCTTTGATGATTTCAATTGAATAGTTTTTCACTCAGCCCATATGGTGCTTGGACGAAATGCACCCGGCAACTTTTCACCGCCAGCTCGCTCATCATGTTGTTGCACAAGGTTTCGATTTTGTTTTCTACATCAAAGTGCAGCTCCTCGTTTTATTTCTCTCTCTAGTTCGTATTCACTTTACGTGGGTTATTGGTGTATCGGCGTTCAAGGCCCTTTAGAAAAATCTTTTACCACCAAAGAAATGAATGTGAACTAGTATTTCTCTTTGAGATGTCGCTTTTCATGCTAGTGCTTGATTTGTTTATTCAGGGATGCAACTAGTAGCGGCAAAGATGGCACGTCGATTTCAGCACCAAGTGATTTGCATGCTCGTGATTTCGTTTTGATGAAAGCTTTCACTTTCAAACTCTGGGTTCGATCATTGAAAGCTCATAGCTTGACTGGCGTGCGTGGTGAAGGTTTAGATTTTCTCGATTCTTGATTAATCCATGATTTACTCAAATTATGCTCTCAATTGAGATCCGGTTTTTGCAATGAATTTCTATCGATTCGAGGATTTTATCTGAGTGCCCCTGTCACAAGTTAACTTGGGTATTTTTAGTTTAGAGAACCCACTTCTTCTCAATAGGAGTTGGGTAACTCTTTTAGATCCATCGATTCGAAATTCTTTTTATTGGTCGTGTGTGGCGTTTGAGGTGTCCCGTGTTCCTAGGGAACATCCACCCAACCATTTGGATGCATGTGAATATCTCGATTGCTCTCTTTGCTCGTGACACCTCGCTACCGCTAGCACGTGTGTTACTCGTCTCTCGTTTGAGTTTACCTTTGAGGTTGGGGGTTGAGCCGATGACCCAAAATTGAAAAGGAAAATCGAGGCTCCCATTCACCCCCTCGGTCGCCGTTTAGTCCTTCAAATGGTATCGGGTCGGTTAAGGATCATATCCACCTTAATCGGGTCCGTGATCCGCAAGAAGGCGACATGGAGAGGTTTGGTCACTATGGTGGCAAGCCTCAGGAGTTCGATGGCACCAACTATCCCTATTGGAAGATTAAGATGCAAGCACATCTTATGGGGATGGATTGGAGAATGTGGGAGATTGTTGAGGATGAGAACTACCAAGTGCTAGCCGCCGAGTGGGTGAGGAACAAATAGCCCAACACAATGCCAACAACCGAAGCGAGGGAGTTTTTGTTCTCTAGCCTCAAAGACACCGAGTTTGAGAGAGTTGCCACTTGTGAGACCGCTCATGAGGTGTGGAGAACACTTGAGAGTTACCACGAGGGAACCCCACAAGTCAAGGCCCGCCTATATGAGACCTACAAGAGAGTACAATAGCCTAATCCGGCTTGATGGCGAGTCCATCGATTCTCTCTTTGCTAGGTTTCGGCGATGCAACAAGCTGCGGGCGAACAACAAGCCTTCGAGAGGCTTGATGATCACGAGAAGGCGATCTGGCTCTTATGCGCCTTGGATCGAAAGGTGTGGGATGTGAAGGTGTCGCGGATCATGGAGTCCGCCAACTACGACACCCTCACACCCGACGAGCTTTACAAAGAAGCTCAAGTCCTCGTCGGATCGAGGCCGGATCGAGCGAAGCTCAAGAACCCATCTGGCACCGCCGTTGCACTTGTCTCGAGGTGGGCGGTTCCAGTTCTTTCTGCTAACCCATCCCGCGGTCTCTTTTGCCTTGTCTTCTTTGGTGTATGCAGATCAGGAGCTTTGGATCGCCTTTGGGGACGGCAGTTGGCTCTCGTCATCGGCCGATTCCCCGTTCCACAACAACCGCTTGAATCGGCTTGGCGGGCGGTGGTACCAAGGGAGGATGCTTTGAGTGCGGCGATCCGACCACTTCGCCACCCGTGCCCCAAGAAGAGCAAAGGACAAGTACTCCGCCGAGAAGTACTACTCCGCGACAAGCACGACTGGCAAGCGCCAAGGACAAGCGCCGTAGTACACCGTCGGCAAGCACAAGGCTAAGAAGGGCTTCGGCAAGGAGGCGATCAAGAAGAAGTACCTCAAAGCGCCAAGGAGAACAAGGAAGCCTTCTTCGCCTCCCCTCGACCTGCGACAATGACGGGCAACCTTCCTCCAAATGACGCAGGAGCCCGAAAGAAGATCGAGAAAAGCCGAACGGACTTTGCTTCGCCGCCAACTCCAAGTACGGGGCTTCGCACCATGGCCCTCGACGGAGCGATTGTCCCGGCAAAGATCGAAAGCCACACGACAAATACTCTTCCCCTAAGGTATCACCCACTATCTAATTCCTCACCTATTGAACTTGACTCTTTGGGCGATGCGCTTGTGTGTCAAGAGAAGTTGCTCAAGCGGTAGCTAAGGAGAGAAAAGGAGTTCAAGGAGAAGTGGGGAGATAGCTATGAGGGAGTTAGAGTTGGCTAGAAAGCCCGTGGAGATGTCTCGATGAGATAGAGTATGCGATGCTCGTGCTATGCATATGTCTAGCATCATGTCTTTGTAATCCAAGTACTCTGCTTTGCTAGATGAACATGTTGAGTCAAGGCTAAACCTATGTTGTCGAGTGCATGCAAGTCTTGTCCGGAAGCTTGTAACTCGAGTTGGCAGAGAAGGTCGCCAAGCTTGTTTGATTGAGAAGACCCCGTTCGGATAGCACCGTGTTGAAGTGTGCTAAGTGTGAAGCTTTGAGATGGAGGTCATGTCTTGTAGGCATGACAAGGGGAGAGTCGAAGAGGAGAACAAGTACCTTCGCTCTCGCTTCCCCGTTGGGTGTCTAGTGGAGAGCCACGCCTTGGCATGATGATGAGTCGATTCAAGAGGGGGACTCGACACAACGGGGATTAGGCTTTGCAATAGGTGGGAAGGGTGAAGTAATCTATGGCAAGGTTGGTCAAGGTAGTGGTTTGAGCTTGAGTGAGAAACCTACAAGCACTCCCAAGTTGACCAAGATCACCTCACCGAGCCTACCAAGCCCATTGTGTAAAATGGCATTCTCCAAGAGACCCCAAAGACTCCACCTCCCAAACAAGTGTGGTTTCCTAAACCAAACCACCTTAGGAACCCACTTGACACTTTGCCCAAGATCCCCGAGGAAACCCTTCCTAGAGCTAAGGCCACAACAAAAGTGAACCATCCACCCAAGAGAGTGAACCAACAACCACCCAAGAGAGAGGTGAGGTATCATTGTGAGTACTGCCCGAGAGATGGTCACTTGTTTGAGTTTTGCTTTAGGAGGAAGAGGGATGCTAGGCGTCAAGTTGAGTTTGAGAAACCAGTGACTTGTATCACCCACCACTTGGCTTGTATGA